>WBNM01020433.1:1956-22556 GCA_013399055.1 Ramphastos sulfuratus
CCTCTTTTTTCTCCTTTTTCTTTTCTTTTTTCCATATTTCCTTTTTTCTTTTTTTTCCTTTCCAATTTCTTTTTAAATTTTTTTTCTTTTCTCTTATTAGTTTTTAATTTTTTTTTTATTTTTATTTTTTTAATTTAAAATTCTACATGGATATCAATAAACAAGAGATAAAGCCAGAAAGTTTCATCTCACATTACAGAACCATACTCCATGGGTCATGCTGACCACACTTTGGTGTTCCAGGAATAATACCTCATGATTTGGTGGAAAGAAGAAAAGAGCTTTTGTCTTCTTTTTTTTTTTTTCTTAGGTCATAAATTCCTTTACTCTCAGTGTATGCTGTCTGTACACTGATCAAGTGTTCCTGTTGAATCTTCATTTATGGTACTGATTTCACCATCTGGACTGCATTTGATACCTCATGTTTTCACAATATATTGCACCTTAAATACATTTCCCTTGCATGCCTTTTCAAAGATGCCTCTTTCAGAATAAATGCCCTTTAGAACAGACTTTGAATCAGCCATGAGAATTGTTCTTCCCAGCTGTTTGTCTGCAGGTTGTCTCCTGCAAGGAGTTGTATTCATCAAGTTTGAAGTTTCATGGTTCTAGCAGCAAGAATTTGCTTCCTCTTTGCAAAATTCACACAAACTGTGCTCCAGTGACTGTGCAGTAATCATCAGGTCACTGTTGAAGTGTAAAATGTGTAACATTGGACTTCTGTCTTTAAGTAACATATAATATTGGAGCTCTAGTTCAGAAGAAAAACTAAGTCCCTGGAGAGAGGTTCATTTAGAGGCTCATCAGGGAACACACAGGTCCCTTTCTAAAACTCTGACCCTCTAAAAAAGGTGTTAAGGCTCAGGGTGTCTTTACCAAGCTCCAAAGTTTAAAACACATTTTGCAAAGTACATCAGGCAACATCAGAAACAGAAGTGGAAGAAGAAACAGGTCTCTCTCCAATTTCTTTGTGCTGCCATAACCAGAGAGAGCAGCAGCCTGTTGGGGAGCGCAGTTTCGCAACACAGTCTCCATCAGGCTGGCAAGCCCTGGAAAAGCAGGAAAGAGCAAGGGAAAGATGAGCAGGATTCAAAGGACATCCGGAGGTGCTGAGTTTCCTGGCACAAAATGGCTATTGAAGTTGCAAAGTGAGAAAAGCTAAACGTGATGACAATCTTCCTTTAGCCATCTGCTCTGGTTTTCCCAGCTCCTTTCAGCCCAGCATTTCAAACACAGCATTTCCAGTTGTGCCCCACTGCTTTCCTGGTGTTCTCCAAAAATAAAAACCCTGACTGAACATCTTAATTACATTTTGGCTCTGCAGTGCCACAGAAAGGCTACCCAGACATAGGGGTGCATGGTACTAAAACAGGATGATGAATATTGACCCCAGATCTGCAGAGGCAGAATCTTAGAATCATAGGATCATAGAATGGCTTAGGTTGGAAGGAGACCTCAAGGATCATCTAGTTCCAACCCCCTGCCATAGGCAGGGACACCTCCCACTAGTACAGGTCACTCAAGGCCTCCTCCAACCTGGCCTTGAACACCTCCAGGGAGGGAGCAGCCACAACCTCCCTGGGCAACCTGTGCCAGTGTCTCACCACCCTCACTGCAAACAACTTCCTCCTAACATCCAGTTTCAATCTTCCCTCTGCCAGTTTAAACCCATTACCCCTTGTCCTGTCATTACAAGACCTTGTCAATAGTCCCTCCCCAGCCTTCCTGTAGGTCCCCTTCAGATACTGGAAGGCTACTCTAAGGTCTCCTGGAAGCCTTCTCTTCTCCAGGCTGCAGAGCCCCAACTCTCTGTCTGTCCTCACAGCAGAGCTGCTGCAGCTCTCTGAGCATCTTCGTGGCCCTCCTCTGGACCCACTCCAACAGTTCCATGTCCTTCCTGTGCTGGGGGCTCCAGAACTGCACACAGGACTCCAGATGGGGTCTGAGGAGAGCAGAGTAAAGGGGGAGAATCCCCTCCCTTGGTCTGCTGGCCACACTTCTCTTGATGCAGCCCAGGACTTAGATCTTAGGCAATTGGATTTTCCCAAGGCTGTCCTTTAAACCTCACTGCATGGAGACCTTGCTCATCTCAATTTTACTTCAACACTGCACCTATTGCCAAGGTGTGGATTGCAATTCATTTCTATAAAATGAAGTTATGGGGACAGGGAAGATTTAGGCTAAACTCCAGGAGTTTTGCTTACTTCTGCCTGTGTCTGGATTCCCTCTTCAGAATATTAATTGAAATGAATGTGAGGATTCTTGCTACATTTTAGAGCAGCCCATGTTTAAAACACAAACATGACTGACTATTCTCATGCAAACAAGATCCCTCATTAACTCATTGCAAATAAAATCTAAATAGATGTCTATATCTGAAAGTGTTGCTACTATGTTCCAGATAACTGGAGAAACTAGGAAAAAAAATAGACTCACAGAATCACAGAATTAAGCAGCTCCAAGACCACCAAGTCCAACCTATCTTGGAGGAAAAGACCTCCAAGATCACCAAGTCCAACCTATCACCTAACACCTTCTAATTAACTAACCCATGGCATCAAGTGCCTCATCCCAGCCTCCTCTTAAACACCTCCAGGGATGACGACTCCACCACTTCCCTGGGCAGCCCATTCCAATGCCAATCACTCTTGCTTGGAAGAACTTCCTCCTAACATCCAGCCTAGACCTGCCCTGGCACAGCTTGAGGCTGTATCCTCTTGTTCTGTCCCTGGTTGCCTGGGAGAAGAGCCCAACCCCACCTGGCTACAACCTCCCTTCAGGTAGCTGCAGAGAGCAATGAGGTCTGCCCTGAGCCTCCTCTTCTGCAGGCTGCACACCCCCAGCTCCCTCAGCCTCTCCTCACAGGGCTGTGCTCCAGGCCTCTCACCAGCCTTGCTGCCCTGCTCTGGACATCTTCCAGCACCTCAACATCTTTCTTAAATTGAAGGGCCCAGAACTAGACACAGGACTCAAGGTGTGGCCTGACCAGTGCTGAGGGCAGAATCACCTCCCTGCTCAAGGTGGTATGTGACAGAATATCTTGATACTACTTTTTAACATTGCTTCTGGCACATAGAAACAAAACCAAAGTCATTAATTTTATCTTTCTGAATTAACAGTGTCATCAGTTTCAGCAGCTATAGGGCTAATTTCATTTTCCCAGTTGAGGTTGATATCTATACTTAACTAGTACCCCAAATCCATGCATATGATGGCTTCTACTCATAAAAGACCTTGAATACTTCTTGACAAATAAAATTAATACTACAGACTGAGTACAGTCAGTGTAATTCAGTGCATAAAGTATAGTCACTACATGGTCTGTGCTAGTGGGAGGTGTCCCTGCCTATGGCAGGGGGTTGGAACTAGATGATCCTTGAGGTCTCCTTCCAACCTTACCTTTCTATTATTCTATGATTCTATGTAAAGAATGCAAAAGAGGAAACTTACAGAAGTCTCTGCCAAATCTTTCAGTGCTGGGAAAATGGAGGTGTTCCTATCAGCATACACAAGAGAGATTTGGCAGTAGCCCCTCTGTCCTGCAACTACAAGAAATACCTTTTTGTATGATAAAGTCACCATGCTGCATCAGGCAGCTAAATAATTCTAACATTTATTTGTTTGTAAAGAGAGGACACTTGGCTAGGAGCTGAAATATGTGAGGTCAGGTCCCATCACCAGCACTGACCTGTTGAGATGAGTCAAGTAGTTTATTTGAGTCTATTTCCTATCCTCTGCCAGTTCCACTAGGATAGAATTCACTCAGTCAACATCTACCCAGAACCTCCTCAACTTGACTCTTCTCATTGCTGCAGAGAAAATAGTAGCTTTGAGCATATGATTCATCTGTGCAGAAGACACAGCTTTCAAAGTGGTAAATTACACCTTTGAAGTTGTTATTTCTTTCTAATAGTCTGGATTGAATATATATGGTAGGCATCTGAAGTTAGGTGAGAAGAGTGAGACTCCATTGGATCCTGCAATGCCTAGTGGCCTGGTTCAGAAAAAGCAGCTCTCCAGAGCAAAAAACTTGACACTGAGCATCCAGCATCCATGCTGAAGGTGGAAATAGGTTCTTGAACCATCTCCCCAAGGAGAATGTTGAATCCTCATCCTTGGAGGTGTTTAAAAGACACAGAGATGTGGTGCTGAGGGCCATGGTTTAGCACCAGACTTGGTAGTTAGAGAATGGTTGGACTTGATCTTAAAAGTCTTTTCCAACAGAAATAATTCTGTATTATAATATACCTATATATGTGTGTATATATATACATATAAAAATCTATTTTTATATATATATTATCTATTTTATATATATATAATTTTAACATATATAATTATATATATTATCATATATATATATAATCTATTTTATATATATTTAATTCTACATATATATATTATACTATGTATCATATACTATGATTCCTTCCAACATAGAATGTTTTGTCTTTATTCTGTTTAGCCTGAATGGCATCTTCCATATTGCAGATCCACAAACTTAACTAATTTTAAATAATTTCCTTTCTCAAGAGTTGGTGTCAGGGAGAAGCAATTGAAGATCACTCTTGAGATGACTCTCACATTATCCCATGACTTTCTGCACTCTTTGATGCTTTTGGTCAGACTCAGCATCTTAAGTTCTCTGTTTGCAGCAATATAAAGGACATGAACTTGATCTTTTATTGTCTATCACTCAGCACAGTCTAATATGCCTGTGTGGGATTCATCTGCCTTTCAATCATTGTTTTACTTTGTAACTTTTAGCTTACATTATGCCACCCCAGCTCTGTCTGGGAATATTTTTCATCTTTTTCAAAGCCTTATTTGTGATTTTCTTCCTTCTGTATCATGCTAAGAGGTTGGTGAAATCCAGATTTTCTTTTCTTTTGCTTTTTTCTTTAGGCCTGTCATTCCNTTCCAAAGGTTACTAAAAGAGTTGAACATTCCTTATGAAGTTGATGTAGTACTGCATTAAATATATATATATATATATACACACACACATATGAGAAAATCCAGTTTTTCTTTTCCTTTGTTTTTTCTTTAGGCCTGTAATTCCAAAGCTTGCTGAAAGAGTTGAACATTCCTTATGAAGTAGTTGAACATTGCTTATGAAGTCAATGTAGTACTGCATTAAAAATACATATAAGAAATGTAAAAATCAAGCCCTTGTTTCCAAACCAGACCAATTACATTCTCTTTTTTTTTTTTTTTTTCTTTTATTTTTGTGGGGACTCACTTGGTGTTAGATATTTTCATGGCCTTGCCACAACTGATCCTTAGTTAAAGGTATGAAATTGGTGAATTCCTGAAGTTGTTGGGATTGTTTGTGATGCTATCAACATTTTAAGGTTAAACAGCAAACTCTAGATTCAAGTTGTGGCAGGAATGGTAGAAGAAGGATTGATTTTCATGTGTGGTGAGGTTGTTTTTTTTTTTTTTTTTAAGCCCTCTTCAAGTCTGCACGTAGCCTGAGCTGCAATAACTGCAGCCCAGGGCAGTGTCAGTGAGGCAATCAGCATCTTATCTGGGTAACTTTCATTTCCTGTTGAAAGAGGTTGCTGAGGTATGCACTGAATCTACATCTCCCCCCACAAACTACTCTTTGCTATCTCCCCAGTGATCTTCATTCCCACAGCAGAGGAAGAAGGCTGAGCCTCCTCACACTGCTGCAAACATCTTCCTCTTCAATGCCAACCGCCTGGATTCCCTGGGAGCGTGAGCCCGGAGGGACTCCGGACATCCCGTAGCAATTCAGGGTCCTACCCAATGACTCCACCGGCTTCTTTGGCACCAGGATATGGCCTTCATGACACAAAACAGCACAGGAATTTGCTGATTTTCTTTCAGTTTTCCTTAGGAATTTTGTTTCCCACTTCTGGGAAACTGACTGGAGCTGTATAGAATCAAAGAACGTATGTTCGGCTGTGTGCTGCAGCCCACCAAATCCAAGGCTTCTGAGCAGAAGTTATGACATCTGATGTGGAAGTTCCTTTGTTCTTAATATAACAAAATGACTATTATGGTGTTCCAGTCTTCCTTCTCTCTACTTGCTAGCGAGATTAAATGCCAATTTGATGGCAGGCTGTGATGGTTTGGTAGTTCCCTGCCCCCCCCCACTTTGTAAAATCACCCAGACTAGACTCAGCCAGCTGGAAGTTAAGGACTGAAGCTCTATTTACAGTTTAGCACAATGTACAAGCAGAGATATACACAATAGACAGGAATAGTTACAGAAATATACAAGTTAAAGGTAATACAGAAACACAACACCCCTCCCAGAAATCAGACTCCCCAGGAGGGGCTCCCAACCACCCTTCCACCTTCTCCCCACCCCTCTCCTTACCCCAGGGTTTACCTTATGCACAAGGTGAGTTTGGAGGATCAGCCATGGAGGTTAGAAGGAAAGTGGTTAGTGAGGTTACTCAGCAGAGAGACTAAGACCAAAACAGCTACTGAGCTCCAGACTCTCCATGAGAGTGTCATATCTATGTTTGTGTTCTTATTGTTATCCATCTCAACAAGCCTATGAGTGAAGCAGACATCACCAGTGTCTGCTTTTCACAGCCTATATCATTTTCTCCATTAAAATATTCCAATTAGCCTTAAACCAGCATAATTATTTCTCATATAAAATTACATTTTTATATTATAGGCCTTGAACTGAAATCAGGTTTATATATAGTAAGAATAGGTTAATATATGGTTAAGTACTCCTACATGGGCTTTTAGACATCTTTGTATGCTTGGGTGTTTTTCCCTGTTGGGTACTGCAGACTAGATTATTAATTTGCCCTATAAAATTTACCCTCCCTGAAGCAATGCAGCAAAGTCAGCAAGATTGTTTTCTCTCAGTCACTCAGAAAGGGTTGGGTGAGTTGGGCAACCAGCTACTATTCAAGTAAGACTGGAAAGTAGCACAATAATAAATTCAGATACCAATCTGAGACCAAGTTCATTATTAGTGATACCATCAAGTCCTCCCTTCTACATTTCAGTGTGGGGTGAGAGACATAAAAACTGACATAACATAGTAAGTTTTCTGCATCTGTTAACACATGCAAAAAGTTGTGAAGCAAACCTTAGAAATTCTCCTTCCCCACTTATCTCCCACATCTCCTAGCAAAGCCAAGTAACAAATTCTTTGAGAAAATAAATAAATAAATGACCTCACCAACCCTCCTCACCCCACCAAACCTATGTCACTTGAACAGTCAGAAGCAGTATCTGAACACACTGAAAAAGTCACATTGTCCACCAGGAATTCTGACTTCTTCCTTCAGTTTGCTGCTGGAACCTGAAAATAACCTCAAAGCTGGATTTTCAGTTGTAGCATTGACACTGTTAATGTTACACTGCATCTTTACACTAGCTGCAGTATTTTTTGTTTGTGGGCTGATTTTTCAAGCAGTCAGTGCATCTCTAGATTAAATCATTTGTAGTTACCACAGCTGAAACTGGAAGTCTGCCCTGGAAATGGCAAAATGGTAACAGGGCATTGCCTTGAACTGAGTCTGCACAGAGGTGGAAGCTTTCCCCACTCCCATCAGTTTCAACAGACATCACAGAGAGAGAGCAGTCAAGCCCAGAGCACAGAACCCTTGTGTACAGCTGAGCTTTGCAAGGTTACTCCTTACTGCTTTTACCTTCTGGTGTGAATGCTTTTACAGAAATTATTCACAATCATCATTAATTCACAGATTACAGCTGAATAGACTTGGAGGGCACAAGGGACCATTTTGGTCATGTATCCTGCTTAATAGAGACCATAGGACCTCCCTTAATAAGTAATTCCTAATTTGTATCCAGATCTGATTTATTAAGGGTATTTCATCAACAGACTGTTCTCAGTTGCTGTACTTTTTGTGAGCAGTCTGATTCCAAAGTGCAGTTTTTATTGCTTAAATTGTATATAATCATAGACTGGTTTGGGTTGGAAAGGACCTTTGAAGATCATCTAGTCCAGCCTCCCTTCCTGGAGACTGACATCATGAAAACAATAAAATTCAACTTTCTTCTTTGATCCTATGTATGACAGTGCAGGTTTTAATTTAATGGGATTTCTGTAACCTACTTTTGAGCACCTTTCTAATGTACAAGTAACTGCCATTGTCCATGAGTCAGCAGATTTCACAAGCTTCCACAGCCCTGGCAATATTGGATTTCCACAGAGCACAGCAGGCTGTCCAAATGGCCTTGGCAGGTTTTGGCCAGATGTACCAAGCCATCTTCTTTTAGTTTGTGCAATTTACACTATTCCACCACCTGAGGTTTCAGATTTACTTCCCTACTGGATATTAAAAAGGTTGAGGTATCTCAGACTCTAATGTCTTTTTTTTTCCTGCATTGCTCAAGCCTGGTGCAGAGTATTTGCTTTCTCAGTCCTGGATGTGAAGCCTGCTCAGATGCTCCTAGACCATAACTCAGGTCAGCTTCCCTAACAGTCCTCTTATGGCAAAAATGTGCTGCTTACTTGCCTATGCTTGTACATACCTGCAATACCTGAGCTAATCAGCCAGTCACAGAAAGACAGAAAATAGGGCTCCAAGGGGTGCCACAAGGCAGCTTCATGGTATCTCATTCACTCAGAGCTGACTTTTGTCCTAAGACCTCACTGTGCCCGGAGCAGAGGATCCCACATTGCCCTTGGACAGCCTCTGCTGCACTGTCCTGATTGCACAGAAAATGTAAGGAATGAGGAAATGCTCTAAAAAGTCAAGGATGTGGAAAAAATGTGTATGTTCCTAGATAACAGCTGCCTGACCAGCTCAGTAGTAACATCTAGCTTGGCTTAATCCAGCTCTTCCAAGCACTCTCCTGATAAAGGTTTTTTTTAAAGGTAGCTGTTACTGGGAGGGAAATATTAACTAAGTAAACTCTGCATTGCCTGCAGTGACATTTTCAACGAAGCTGAAAAATGAACAAGGAAATCAATCCAAGCTGTCATGGTTGTATTACATGAGGAAAAAAAAAATTAAAAAAAAAAAAAGGATTAAAAAAAAACCCCACAAAAAGACTCCACAAACAACAAAGCAAAACAAAACCAAAACACCTCAAACAGTACTGAGTATAATTGGGGGAGAAATCTTTTTTTTCCTAAGTGCAAGACTTCTGACTACAAGATGTAATTTGCTGAACAAGGAATGTTTGTTTTTTTTTCTGGTTTTCCAAGGTATTTCTTTAAATGAAATTAAATGAAACAATAATGGAAATGTTTCCTTCAGAAATGAGGCTTCATGTGCCCTTGTTGAATTGAAACAAAGCAAGGAATACATTGCTCTTTAAATTCCATTGTTTTAATTTTCTCCCTTTCATCTCCCATTTGAATGCAAACCTGCTCAACCTGCATGTTTCTGGTAGCTATTAAAAGAAATTCAGCAGTCAGTGTTATTTTTCTCCTTCATCACAAACTGATTAGCCAAATATTTTTGCCACTAAATAGGAAGAGATGATTTCTAGCACAACAAACTGTAACAGAATTTCTTTTTGGCTTTTTTTGAAGAAGCTCGATGAAAAACAGCATAAAAAATAGCATAAAACTTGGAAATACTCTCAGGGAAAGTTCTATATAATAATAAATGAAAATATTTTTCCTTGTATGCTTATATTTTTCCTTATATTCTTATATTTCTCCTTATATTCTTATATTTCTCCTTATATTCTTATATTTTTCCTTATATTCTTCCTTATATTCTTCCTTATATTCTTCCTTATATTCTTCCTTATACTCTTATATATTGCTAATATCCTTATATTTCCTTAAATTAAAATGGTTTTTTTTTCTGCTTTTGGAATATCTTCTGACTATTCTGTATGTTTCCTGAAGTCTATTTCCTGAGTAGAACAAAAAAAAAATAATTCATCCATTAAAAATAAATAAGAAGAACTGATTCAGTTTTGTCACTGAAAGTGTCCCTGTATATTTCATGGGCATTTTGTAAGACAGTTTTAAGACCACAAAAAAATTCCTCAGGGTTTGGGTTAAAAATTAAAAAAAAAGAAATCATATTAATTTATCTGAGTCTTCCATGACAAATAAGTACAGGAAGTAATTTTTTTTTTCCCCCTAGATATTCTGCAAGTCATAAAATGCCTCACTCTTATCTGCAGTTCTTTTCTGAGAAAATATAGATGCACAGGACCTGTTTTCTTCCCTTGAGTAATAAGAGATAATTTATTATAGTCTTAGGTTTGGATTTTACTCACCTCCAGCTCTTAACAGACAAATAAGCTGTTTTCAAAGCTCTGCAAAGGCTTATTAGCTGTTTCCCAGAGCTATGCCTGCTCTGCTCACTACCTCATTCTTCAGTGATGCTCATCCTGGCCTTGCTAGCTTGGCAGTTATTTTCCTGCTGCTGATTTTATTGTGATAGGAGTTATCAAGCTTATCAAGGACTGTGCTGTCAGTGAGATGTGCAGCATCCCATGGATCTTGAGATCAGCTGTCTGGTGAAATGAACAAAATGCACTGGTTTGTAACTGAGTGGGGAATCTCTACAATGCCTCACAGTGTTTAGGCAGTTGTGGCTTAGGGCAGAACTTGTAAAAGTTTGGGTTGCTCACTTAAGCCCTCTCTTCCAAAGCAGGCACAGGACACGATCTTTCCTCTGGCCACTCCTGTGATGCAAAGACTACAGAGCCTAAAATACCTGATTGTGTTTATTTATTTTTATCATTTTGAACAGGATGGGTCCTTGAGATACTGTATCTCTACATCAGGGCTGTCCTGGGACACAGCCAAAGCAATCAAACCATCACTACCCTTTGTCCTGTGCATGCACTGCAGCACTCGTGCCTGACAGGGGCTGAAACAAGACACATCTGTCACCGAGCTCACTTCCTCATCACACCCACTGCCCACTGTGGGGCTGCACAGCTGGCACTGGCAATGGCCTCCCAGGGCAGCTCTGCTGGCAGAGAGGTGCCTGACCACTGCTTCTCTTGACATACAATCATAGAATCAANGATCCAGGCCAGGATGCCATTGGCTCTCCTGCCCACCTGGGCACACTGCTGCCTCATCTTCAGCTATTCTCTACCAGCACCCCCAGGTCCCTCTCTGCCTGGCTGCTCTCCAGCCACTCTGTCCCCAGCCTGTAGCACTGCTTGGGGTTGTTATGGCCAAAGTGTAGAACCCTGCACTTAGCCTTGTTAAATTGCATCCCACTGGGCCCTGTCCACCCATCCAGCTTGTCCAGGACCCTCTGCAGAGCCCTGCTACCCTCCAACAGATGCCACAAGCTGTCAATAAGGGGACCAAGCAGTGAATCCTTTTTCTGCTTTGGGAGTGGACTGTTATTCATTTTATAGCACATCCATGTTTCAGAAGGGTTTCACTGCTTTTCTACAAGTAATTTTATTGTACATGTCAAATAGTTGAATTGTGTCCCACATTGGTGCTGGGGCAGGAGTGAGAGCAGGGACTGCAAAGCAGAGCAGGAAACAGTGAGAATGTGTTCACAGTCCTGTCAGAGTGCTATGGTCTTCCCTGCTTGAAGCATCTCAGCTATGCCAGCCCTGCTTGTCTCTTACCCAGAGCTGCCAACTGGGCTAAATTGCATGGTGACTTTGTGAGGCTGACAAATGTAGGTTAAAATGCACCAGCCAAGCTCATTTCCATTTGGATTTTACCCAAAGTCTCAGATAAAGGGCCTGAGAAATAATTTGACACACTAATTAGCCCATTAAATAAATTTAGGGGGGAAAAAAAAAAAGTTATTTTTAGGTACTTAAAGTTCTGTTTGAGAGGAGGGGAAAAAGCCTTTGAAGAATTTTGTGGCAATGCCTGTAGCAAGTAAGAATAAACAACTGAGCTCTTTCAAATTCCTGGAAATGACTGAGAGACCTGTTGTGAATTCTTTGAATAAGTAGTAGTAAAAGGCAGGGTTAACAGGTCATGGAGGACCATGGTTGGTTAATTTGAACTGCATTTTAACTCTTTTCTTTTTTCTTTTTTTTTTTTTTTCCCTTCTAAATATAATTTAGGACTTGACATTTAGTTCACAGCACAGTATAATGAATGTCCAGTGTACATTTCATTATAAAAAGCCTACACTGAAAGGATGCTAAAAGTGGAGAATCGGGTGTTAAAAAAATCAGAACATATTACTTGTGCAAATGATTTACTTCTGTGAATGTAGCTTTAAGAACGTGGCAGCATATCACTGTTATAAACATTATCCTTTGGTACTCATTCCCTGTGTGGTCTCACACCTTGTTTACCTCACACCCTCCACATTTGCATTGAATAGCTGATTGTTAATTCTGAATAATTAATATTGTCACAGGATATTATCCAAAGTTTTCTGGAATAATTGCCTAGAGTTAGGTTTCCAAGCTCTTATCAGTTAATTAAAAATAGTCAACTGGCAAATCCTACTGCAACCATTGGAGACACAACACTTTTCAAGCACTAATTGCTTATTTAGGTCTTTGGATTGAGTTTCCAGCTTAAAAAACCCAAACAAACAAACAAATTAAAAAAAAAAAACAAACCCACAACCCATGCTCAGAGTGAACAGAGGAATCATAGAATCATTGAATCATAGAATGGTAAGGTTGAAAAGGACCTCAAGGCTCATCCAGTTCCAACCCCNCTCCCTTGCCCTGCTGCCCACACTGCTCTTGCTGCAGCCCAGCACACAGTTGCTGTCTGGGCTGCACTCACACTGCAGCCTCATGTTGAGCTTTTCATCACCCCAGATGCCCAGGTCCTTTTCCTCAGGGCTGCTCTCCAGCAAGCCTTCAAATATATATGGAAATAATCCTGCAAGCCTTCAGGATTGAGTTCAGATCATAGAACAGTTTTACTTCTTGTGAAGTGTCATTCTCTCTTCACACTCACCCTTCATTCTGAGCTGCAGAAGTACAGAAGTGCCTGCCAGCCAGGCATGTGTCGTAGGCAAGGAGCTGCCGTGGGCTTGGTGCTGCTACGAGGACACAGCACTCCAGAGGAACACATTCGTCTGACAACACTGACCATGAGGTGAGTATCAAACACTCATCCTGCTCCTGAGGGCAGCAAAGGAAAGCAGGTTAGGAGAACGCTGCTGATCATTTAGAATTGCACCCACAAGTTCATCTCTCAGCCTCATTTGGGTTTCCTTTCATAGCCATGTGAAGGAGTAACTTGGCTTCAGTCAGTGCAGTGAAACTGTTGTCAAAACAGCATATGTGGAGGACTGGAAGCCCTGCTGAGGATGGGTGAGTAAATAAAATAGTCAGGGTGCTGGCTAGCACAAGCACTGACCTTGCTGATCAGCTGAATAGCATTAGCCAGGGCCTCATAGGTTTGTTGTCTTGGGGCTTTCTTCTGCCTTTTCCATAGCAGTTTACCCCTCAGAAGTGCAGAAGGAGCTTCTTAGTCACATTCATACAGGAGCTGCTATTAGGAGTTTTAACCACACCTTCATATAAGCATGGTGGTCACTACAAAGACACTGAAATAATCACTGCCTCTTTAGTCTGTGTGTTACTGCTTTATCTTCTATCATGTGCTTGGGTTTGTTCCACTCCCCTCCTGTCTAGGAGAAGGAAAAACCAGTACTTGCCTCTGTTTTCACTTGACTGACTGCAATGATACACAGTGAGAGCCACAGAAAAGGCCATGGTGTTCCTCAGCTGTATCTAGCCAACCAAAGGTTTGTCTTTTCCAGTCTTTGAGTGTCTGAGAATACACACACCAAAAAAAAAAAAAAAAAAAAAAAGAAAAAGTGAGAAAATGAAACATTTCCATTTCTCTTTTACCTCCTTCTCTACTCATAAACACAGTGAAACAAGACTGTGGGCCAGACCTTTTGCTTTGTCTGTAAATCAGCTTCCATGGAGCTACACTGATTCAAGGCATTACAATTTTTGTTGCTGCTGTTTGTGTGTTTGAAGCACCCACAGAGCCCCAGTCAGATGAGTCAGCTGTGCTCGATAGTGCATGGATAATAATCTCTTGAAGGTATTTTCTTTAACTCACCACTAGCTGACTAGACAAGAGAAACCACACAGGAGAGAAGCAGGCAGCTCACAGGCAAAGAGATGCTCTCTGGGTCACTCAGCAGAGCAGTGGTGAAGCTGGGAATAAACTGCAGGTATCCAGATGCTCAGATCCCTGCTCAGGCCAATACACTGAGCAGCCTTGCCAGTTAAAACAAACAGTTAGCTTTTTAAGTGCTGCCAGACTGCCGACTACACTAAATGTGCTAAGGAGAAGTACAAAAGCAGGTTTCACTCTCCAAGTCTTTTCCAAAGACTTTTAGAGCAGCCAGGCAGAGAGGGACCTGGGGGTGCTGGTAGAGAGTAGCTGAGCATGAGCCAGCAGTGTGCCCAGGTGGGCAGCAGAGCCAATGGCATCCTGGCCTGGATCAGGAGCAGTGTGGCCAGCAGGACAAGGGGGCTTATTCTGCCCCAATGTTCAGCACTGCTCAGGCCACACNAACCGAAACAAAACACAAAGCCCCCTTTCCCTCCCCCTCATTGTTCAGTGTCTCTCTATGGAAATATTTCTGATTTCTAGGATGTTGGAAAAAATTATTTGAAGAATAAAGGAAGTGATTTATTACTTTTTATTCAAAGCTGCCCTTTAGAAACAGAACATGACTCTCAGGGATTGTCTCTAGCACTTTAATGTGCACATGAACTAACTGCTCACCAAATGGTAGATTTTAACAATAAGGGTGGGTGCCTTGAAAGTTTGCTGGACCAAAGAAAGTGTTTGTATGAGGGAAAAGTATCTTGTTCAGATAACACACCCAACACACCCTAACTAGTTTATCACAGCCGTTACCATCTGACATTTACCAAGAAGTTTTACACCAGCTGTAAACTATGTTGCAAGACTTCCTCATATTAAATCCTGTCAGCAAAGCTGTTTCAACTCAGAGTCTGCTGGGCAGGGGGAAAAAAAAAAAAAAAAGAAAAAAAAAAGTCAGCACAGCAGAAAAATACTTCCCTGTGCTTGACCGAAAGTGGGGAAAAAAGAAAGACAACTAAAGGGAAGAATAATATAAGAGGAAATCCAGAAGCTCTTTTGACAGTATTTCTATTTGCATCTTCAAGAAGAGAACAGAGAACCACCTTAAGACTCTTGAGCTGGAGTGCAGGGAGACTTTTATGTCACTTTTTCATAGCCTTAAATCATCATTGCCATTGGATGCTGATTCACAGCTATAAACTACTTCCAGTGTTTACATTATGGTCTCTGAAAGCAATGCATATCCTGGGCCAGCAGATCAAATCCATCACTGTCTCTGAGCTGGAATTGAAGTGAGGCAAGGATGCATTGTATCCAAATGAGGTCTGTAGGAATCCAAGGCAAGCAAAAATTTCATGTTACACCCAAAAAAGTGCCTGCACACAAAGGCAAGAGTGAGACCCAAGAAAAGGCATGTGGTGGCATTTTCTGCACCCAGCAATGAGTGAGACAGAACTAAATCTTTCTGCCTTTATAGAAGTAAAAGCTTCTTTTGCAGTGGGCAGGAAAGGTATTTTTCTTTTCTGCTCATTAAAGCACAGTGAGAATAAGTGAAGGTATGTGATTCTGTATTTCAGAACACTACAAGCCAGAGCAGGAGGTGAAGTCAGATTTTCCCAGGAGAAGAGAACTTCATCTTGCTCTTAGTTTCAGCATCTGCTGTCAAAAACTGAACACCAACCCTTGTGCCTATTCTCAATAGTTCTGGGGTTTGCAGGGCAGGAGGGCACAGAGCCAAAGAAAAGAGAGCTTCCCTCTTAGGACAGCAGCAAGTGCCCTTCAATTGTCTGATGAAATAACCTGCATACTCCTGTAGGTGGAAAGAGTTCTGCACTAGCCCGCAGGTCCTGCTCCCCCTCCTCCTTGGCTCTTTTAAACAGTGCCTCTTGCCGAAATAGCTTCCTGCTTCCACCACCAAATGACACTCATTCCACTGCAAATGGTCCCTTTGAAGTCACAAGAGAGGAGCCTGAATTTTTCCACGGAACAGAATCCTGGCATCATTTTAACACTTACATTTTTAAATAATTTTTCTTTGGGGGCAGGGTGGAGAAGCAGTACTTAATCATGGCAAGAGACAGTGTCATTTTGTCACTCTGCAGTCACCAACTGACACATTGGTAAAGGGCTTCCCAGAGAAAGCAGCCACTGCCATATCTGTCCATCCTTGTGAGGAATTATCTCACCAACTTGAGAAGATTTCCACAGCCATGTCAATGTTCAGTCAAAAGCTTTTCCCTTCAAGGTCAATTAGCCCATGGTCATGTCACAGAGAGCACTGAAGAAACTCCTCCAACCCCACACCTATTATTTCATGTCTACCCATATGGAGGAAGAGACAGTGAAAGTGTTAATTGGTTGGCAGGCAGGATGAAAACAACATTTCTTTGGCTTATTAGATGTTTGTACATAGGAAAGTATTTTATTATTATTATTATCATCATCATTATTATTAATATTATTATTGTTGTTGTCTTTGTTGTTAATAATAAGAATCATAATTAAAAATATCTATCTATCTATCTATCTATCTATCTATCTATCTGTCTATCTATCTATCTATTTATTTATGGGACCAAAAAAAGTGTTCCTGAAAATTCCCTTGGGGTCCAGAAAGTCTGTACATCTCAGTTTGTCTTTTTTTTTTTTTTTCTTCCCTTTTTTTCTGGTGCCAATATCTACAACAAAGAGTTTAGTTGAGATGAGAAATCGTTCCAGCTCTCGAGCAACAATATGTAATTTTTAAAGTGTGTCAAAATCTGTCACAGGGAATTTCAGGAATGTTTGCTATAGGAAAAAAAAAAATTGGCAAAACGCATTCTTGAGAAGTTTTGATTTCACTAAATCTTCCTCTTTACACAAAATTTTAAAATAATAATAATAATAATAAAGATTGGTGAAAGAAACTTTCACTGAGCTCAAATGACAGATGGCTCTGGGGCTATGCAGCTTATGTTAAATGAAGTCCTTAAACTATAGTTCAGGTCACTGCTTAGTCTATATGTCTGCTGCTGCCCTTTTAACTCCTGCCATATCTCTCAGATTCATGAGTGGATTCTTCCAGTCAAAGCACAATATAAATTCTACCTCAGGTCCAGATTTTCAACTGCAAAGTGAAATCCTACTGTGTTTTCAATATATAGAAAGCAGTTCAGTGGGACTGCAAAAGAAATCTTTGCAAAGAAAACAGCACAGAGCCTGTAAAGCCACAATTAATTAAGGCTGTGAAGGCACAGGCTAGCGTAATCTTACAACGGCAAAGATATTTCTACTGAGGAAAAAAGGAAAAAAAACACAACAAAAAACACCAACAAACAATCAACAAAACCAACCAACCAAACTCCAAAGACAAAGTTTGAGTAGAGCATGAAAAGCAGGGCAATGCCATCTGAAATGTTACAATATGTTGCACCAGAGACCTGTTTCTCGATTCTTGAGAAGCCCAAATAAAACACGTTATGAGCCTCCTTAAGAAAACACATTATGTACACTCATGTTGTTTAGTTTGACCTAAAAGCTGTGTAAGACAAGCTCTCCCCAGTGTGTTACACTCTGGAGAACCCTTGGGATTTCTCCTGGAGCTTTATGCAATTTCTTCCTTATAAACTAGTCTCCTACTTCCTCTGGCAGCCTGGAAAGATGTTTTATGGCCGTGCTGTTTGGTTTAAGCGATGGCAGCGTGCCATAGGCAATGCTCTGGTAAGTATACAAAGCAAGTTTAACATTTTCACATCCAGAACATTAAATTGCACTGGCATGCACACCAAGCCCTTTTCCACACGGATTCACTTTGCATCTTGCTCTCCTTTTGCGGTGTTATCATCTCATTGCATTTAATCAGAAGCACAATCAATTGTTTCTGCAATCTATGCACTGCCCAGTAGGTTACTTTCTTAGCTACATGGCCAAAGTAAGCTATTCCAAACGTGTCAAAAGATCATGAAGAAAATAGTGACAATGCCAACTAACTAGGTTTTTTTTGTTTTTTTGTTTCCTCCAGCTCTTTGGACTAGCTTGGAATGCTAATCCCTTCCCCAGTGGATATTGCAATAGAAGGAGCTTCAGCTCAGCAAATGGCAAGAGTACAAGGACTTTGTAGGAGTATAACCATGACTGCCACAGAGAAGGCAGCAGAAAGCTTTCACTTCAGAATTCCATTTGAGAAGGCAGAGTGAGGCTTGCACATTTTAGGACTGCAGAGTAATTTCTTGCTACCTACTGCCATAAAAGCATAATGTCTCAGTGAAATTTTTAGGGGTCTCTTAAATCACGAGTTCAGAACCAATTGAAGTATGAAAAAACTCCAGTGCATGCTTGATGTTCCAAATAAATGCAGAATATTCATTGCAGAGAATTACAGTGTGGATCAGAAACCAGCATAGCCAAGACATTTGGGCACTCTCATTTCTGTGAGAACTATGGGTAAAAAAAAAAAAAAAAAAAAGGTAAAATATTTTAAGTGGCTTAAGAGTGATGAGAAACTTTATTATTCTGTCTTTTGTCTGCTCACTGACATACTCATCCTTCAGCTATGATATTCAACTTGCAATTCAGGAATGTAAGTAACTGGTTTATATCTTTAAGTGCCAGTCCAAGCAACATAATGCAGGAATCAGGACTTTTTATTTGAGAGCCAGTGGCTCAATAATGGAGGTTATTTTCCACAGCCAGTCAAAGGAATTAACCATCCTATTTGACATTTTTAACAACTTTCCAACATTTAACCTAAATTCAAAGTCTTGACAGATGCTGTACTAGATAGTAATTCCTACTAGGTGAATGCCACTGTATATTTAAGATATTTGGGGCAAGAACCCTGATTTTGGTGAGAGTTTCCAGGATGCTCTGTAATTAGAACCCTGATTGTGTTTATTGCAGCTTTCGGTAGCATTTTTTTTCTATTTCATTTAGGAAAGAAACCATAAATGGGAAAAAAAAATAGAGAAATGTAACCTCACTCCAGCTTATGACCATGCAGTTTAATAATGGGCATTGGATTTCTTGATCTAGCATCCTGTTCTCCTTCTACTCCTTTTCTTCTCGTCGCTTAGATTAAACAACTTGTCCTGGCGTATTGAAATTCTGAGAAATCTCAGTAAGTGAGAAAATTCAGGTGTTACTGAAAAAATAAAAAAGAAAATATTGCTGCTGTTGGCACAAGTGCTCACTTTTAAAAATTCAACTAGAAAAGGGTGGAATTTCTGACTTCTGCTATTATCAGAGCTAATGATCTATCCCTACGTATCAGCGGCGATGACCTCTAATCTCACTAACAAAATGCTTGTTTGCAGAAAAGCTGTTTGCTGGATTTAGCATAATTGACCACAGTAATTGCAGTGAGAGGAATTTTTGCTCCAATTAGGCAACTCCTGGATAGCTTTTTCTGGCAACACAGGTAGTTTAAGCCTTTAATCTCCAACAAGTATATTTTCAACAGGCTAACCTATAAACTGTGGGATTTAAGAGCCCTTGTGTTTGTTTATGTGTCCAGAAGCACACAGCTCTTGGCATGCATGTCTGTGTGCCCAGGAGAAATGCCAGGGGAGGACAAGGCTGCAGAATTGGTTTCCAGTATGGGTAGAAGCAGAACAAGTTTATCCTCCCCTGGCATGTTTGGCTGCTCTTTGTCCCAGAGGGATGAGGTCCCTTAGCTGCAGGAGCAACTCAGGCTGCCCATTCAGGCAGCAGTCAGGCAGGGACTTCCACAGGCTTCGGACAGTATGTTAGAGATTACCATTTCCATACCAGCCTGAGGCAGCTTGAAAGCAGCAGCCCAGAGGAACTGGTACCCTCTAGCTGGGAAATCCCTCAGCCTTTCACACCCCCAAATTCTCAGCTGAATCCTTCAGCTGTGGAGTTTGGATGAGAGCTCAGCCAAGTGAAATTGTCGTGAGCTGCAGTGGATCACAAGTGGGAATAAGCATGGGGAATGTATCCTTTTTTTTTTTTTTCCTCTTTTTTCTTTTTCTTTTTCTTTTCTTTTTTTCTTTTCCTTTTTCTTTTCCATTTCCTTTTTCTTTTTCTTTTCCTTTTCCTTTTCCTTTTTCTTTTCCTTTTTCTTTTTCTGGTGTGCTATCATGCAAGCTTGCTTTAGAATTCAGATCTTGGGTAACAGCTGACTTCTTCTTTTGGCTTAGTGCTTCTGTGGCAACATTTCTGACTCTGTGATAGGAGCTGATTAGAATGTCCTTACTGTGATTTGGTATTTAATTTACCACCTACGTCCTGTCTTCTGTGTCCTAAGAACCAAAGACTTGAAGAATCTTGGCAATATGTGTGAGGCTAGAGAGCAAAAAAACAGTGCTTACAAGCAAGCATATGCAAGCAGTGCTTATTTGCAAGCATTGCATATCTATGAATAACCATGCATATCCCTATCAATTTAATATTTTGCTATTCATTAATCATACAATAGGGTCCTCAATGTTAATTTTGCCTATAGCTGATGGAGGGGAAAAAAGATCTGAGAGTGGTGATCAAGGGCACAATGTCCACCTGGAGAACAGTGCCAAGTGATGTCCCTCAGGGGTCAGTGCTGGCACCAGTGCTATTTAACATCTTTGTCAGTGACATGGACAGAGGAATCAGTGCACCCTCAGCAAGTCTGCAGATGACACCAAGCTGTGTGGCACAG
>WBNM01020433.1:22781-51300 GCA_013399055.1 Ramphastos sulfuratus
GTCCTTCCAACCTTACCATTCTATGATTATTATCTATGATTTATTAAACTGATGGAGTACTCTACATGTGCTCTTGTAAAATGAAAGGCAAAGGAAGCTTGTGGCATTATACAAACCAAGGTCTGTCAACTCGAGTCTCAAAAATGAGAACTCAGTCAGTAGAGATGATGAAAATAGTTCTGGTAAAAGCAGTATTCTTATTTCCTGTGCTCTTAAACTGGAAGAAAAGACTTGCTGCTTCTCTGAGCTGTATAATCAAGGGCTTCTTGTATCCCCAAACCTTCTTCTAAACTTTCAAGAAATTCATGTAGATGTCAGCTACATTAAACTTTATTTTTAGAGATGTCTTGGCCCAGCAAAGTAAGTCACTTTCAGAAGTCTTCAGACTCAGACTGGAATGATGATTTTCAGGGGAAAAAAAAAGGAGTTTTAGCTTTCAATTTCTCCTGATTCACACAGTAAAAATTATAATATAACATTGCTTTTCATTTAAAGAGTGCCAAGAATGCTAAGAACTACTCACAAAGATAAAAGGTCACTGAATATTATTTTGTTGTTGCCTGTTCAGTGAAATGCTCACAGAATCTCGGTCATACAACGCTGAAATGCAGCTTTCAAGGTCTCTAATCAAGAGCAAGTAGCCTTCAGGCCCTACTGCATTTAGTGCAGAATCTCTGCAGACAGCACAGCCCTGGCAAGGAGGCTTGGGGTGCTCTTTGAATGCAGGTGTGAGCGCTCACTGTGACACCTCATCATTTCAAAGTGAGTTAAGTAAACTGCTGTACGTCAGGAGAGATTTGCTCTAAGTCACCATCACAGATTTGTTTTGGTTTATTTGTCTGTCTGTGTCATTTGCCATTTTTTTACCAGGAAAAGGGTATGGGGCCAAAGGAGCTTTTCTGCAGAGGGAGTGGTGTTCACAGCTGTTCTACCTGAGCAGCAGGGCTGAGCACTGGGGGAGACTCCACCAGTGCACAGAGTCCTTCAGCTGGTGAGTTATACATGGGCACAGCTCAGCCACACCATGACTCCCTGTCCCCCAGCCCTGGCAAAACCAGCCTCCTCCTCAGTATGAGAAGTGGCTCACAGCAGGACTGGGGGGAAAACCTGACAAAAAGACTGGGGGGAAAACCTGAGAAAAAGGAAACTGCCTTCTTCAGGGCATTGGGTGAGACCCTGGAATGATGCAAGCGAGGCTAAGATTCGCTGATTTAAAATGGATTTTGAGTGTCAGGAGCTAGCCCCACTCTGAGTGGCAAGAAAGTTTGTTTCTTGTTTGGGGAAATGCTGCTTTGTTGTGAGAATATTTAACTTTAAAATAAATCTAACAGAATAAATTGAGGAGTAAGGTGAAAACATGTTTTCTCAATATATAAACAGCAGTGGGGATATGAAGTCGATGTGACTTTTCCTAGAGGAACGTGATTTTGGCTCCAAATAGCAAATCTGACTTGTGAGAGCATAAAGGTTAGCTCTGACACTAAATGCTATCACTCTTTTGGCTAATGTTGTGTGTATGTGCTGCATAAAATAAACAGCACAGTATGGGTAAGGAAAGACACTGAGAATACACTCAAGCTGTCTTCCCATTTAGTGTGGGAATCTGCATGCCAGGCTCTCTGCTGTGACATGGAAGCAAACAGCCAGGCTTTGTGGTAACACTGAACCCTCCTCAGGGTTTGTGAGCCTTGTGAATCCTTAAGTGAGTTGACCATTTGTTTTCTTGGGAAAGGGAGTGCCCCTTCTCCATGGCAAGGTTGGAAGTAATAGCTCCGAGAGTGCTGCCAAACACACCTATCAAAACATTAATTACTGAATACACCAGAGGCTGGTTCCTGCAGAACAAAAGGGAAGCTGTGACATTTTAACTAAGTTTTACATCTCCTTTCAGGCTAAACCAGTGCCTGATCACAAAACACGTTCACATCCAGCATGCAAATTTTCTCTCTCACCACGATTCAAAGCAATATAAATTATAGTTGTTTACATCAAGCTTCCACACTCTTATGAACGGTGAGTTTCACTGGATTTGGCTAGCAGAAAGCCTACAATGTAACCCAGAAACTTCATTCCCTAAGCTGTGCTGACATCATCCTGGCTAGGAAAAAAAAAAAAAAAACAAAACAAACCTAGGAAGTAAACTAATCTGAGATCTCCTGATTTATATTCTGTAATGAATACAAAGGGGCAGAAACCAAGGTCTTTTCAATGGAAGCTGTCAGCAAAAAAGAAAACAGAAGAGAATTATTTTGGGACCAGGCCAAGAAAGAGCAAAAGGGTCCTGGGGGAAGAGGAGATGCTAGAAAATGAAGGAATGACCTGGGAGATAATATATAACACTGCAATATTATCCCACCTGGTAGTGTTATGTGCTCACAATGCCACATCAGGCAGCATTCTGAAAGGAAAAGTGTAAAAATATCAGTATCTGGGTTTGGCTCAGAGGTCTGAGTGTTGTAACATTTGATTTTGGTCCCAAAGAATATTCACTTCAGGAAAACATTCACTCACTAAGTTTAAAAAAAAAAAATAATCATTTAAAAAGCCTTGAGTGACCTGTACTAATGGGAGGTGTCCCTGCCTATGGCAGGGGGTTGGAATTAGATGATCCTTGAGGTCCCTTCCAACCTTACCATTCTATGATTCTATGAAGACCTTAATTTTTAAAGCTTAGGCTGAAGTTAAAAAGTTTAGGTTGAAAACCTTAATTTTAAAAGCTTAGGCTGAAGTTAAAAAGTTTAGGTTGAAGACCTTAATTTATAAAGCTTAGGCTGAAGTTAAAATTTTTTAGGTTGAAGACACTCAACTATTGAGTATCTTCTGTTTCAGACTCTTAAAGTACAGCTATGAGTCATTGAATTTTCATTTCAAAAGGCCAAAATCTCATCTGTTTTCCAAATTTTTGCCTTTCTTTTAATTTTTTTCCTGAGGAAAAAAAAAAAAAAAAAAAAAGAGTCCAGTTTAATTACCTTGAAATTTCAGATCGATGTTCTGGGGTTGTCAAAACATTTCTCTCTATGAAAGGGTCAAAAATCATACTCAGAAATTTGCCTAAAGGAATTAGATTTATCTAAAGGAAAAAGAGAAACTTCCCTAAAGGAATTAGATTTATCTACAGGAAAAGAGAAATTCTCAGGGCTCTGGCCCAGAGGTTAGTACAGAGACACAGATTAGGAGTCATGTCCATCACTGTGGTGGAGAGGACAGGCACAGATGGGGATTGTACTTGCTGGGACACTTCTCACCCCTCTCTACTGGGATCCTGCTGAACCATTATCTTTTCCTGTGCATGGTGAGGTTCTGGGGCTGAAGTCTCAGTTGGGAAAGGGGATTTTATTCCTTAAAAGAGGTTTATCTCTCAGCAATGTGCCCTGGTGGCCAAGAGGGACAGTGGGATCCTGGGGGGCATTAAGAAGAGTGTGTCCAGCAGATCAAGAGAGGTTCTCCTCCTCCTCTACTATGCCCTGGTGAGACCTCATCTTGAGTACTGCCTTCAGTTTTGGGCTCCCCAGTTTCAGAGGCACAGGGATCTGCTGGAGAGGGTCCAGAGAAGGGCTATGAGGATGATGAGGGGACTGGAGCACTGCCTGATGAGGAGAGGCTGAGGGACCTGGGGCTGCTTAGCCTGGAGAAGAGAAGACTGAGAGGGGATTTAATCAATGTTTATAAATATCTGAGGGCTGGGGGTCAGGAGGTGAGGGACAGGCTCTGCTCAGGCTCTGCTCAGGACATTGCTCCCTGGGATAGGACAAGGAGCAATGGATGGAAGCTGCAGCACAGGAGGCTCCAGCTCAACACAAGGGGAAATTTTGACTGTAAGGGTCCCAGAGCACTGGCACAGGCTGCCCAGAGAGGTTGTGGAGTCTCCTTCTCTGGAGCCTTTCAAGGCCTGTCTGGATGTGTTCCTGTGTGCCCTGAGCTAGATTGTCTGGTCCTGCTCTGGCAGAGGGGTTGGACTGGATGATCTCTTTGGGTCCCTTCCAACCCCTGACATTCTGTGAGCCTGTGATCTGTGTGACCAGCAGTTTGTCCTGGGGGGCACAAGGTGGGGCCTGCTCCTGTGACTCTCCATCACAGAAATACCACTGGGAAGAGAAGAGCACTCTTTTTTCCAAGGATCTCAGACATGCTGAAGAGGGATTGCTTCAAGGGTCACAATGTTTAAATGGTCCAGATCTTGAATCTCAGACTTCTTCAACCTCAGAATAAACGTGTCAAGGCACTTGTAATCACTTTGCTCCAGAAGATGGGGATTTACACAACAGTCTAACTCAATAAAATAAAAAGAAATAGTTTCATTTAACCCAAATACTTTCTTCAAGGTCTGTCTCTTGATGCAGCTTCTACTGGAGCTGGCATGTGGTAAAACCCAGGCTCTCTTCCTTTGCCTTTATTCACTCTTCAGTTGTCTCTGTTGAAAACAGCAGATCAAAGACTGTACTTTCCTTTGTAGCAAATTGACACAGGTCACAATTGGCTCCTCTGTTGGACTTCTCCTGTGTTATATTACCTTTGTCATGACAGAGAAAGAGCAAAACAAATCTGTGAACCTCAAATTCCCCTTTGGAGACCAGCAGGAAGGTAAGCAGGTTTGCCAGCACCGAGATCGATTCTTCTGAGCCTTCTCCTGCCAGTGGGTGGGTTGAGCTGCTGGGGGAAGATAGACATGTACCAGGGTACAGACTGGTGAACATTACTCCTATGCTGGTAGCTTCAAGGATTACCTTCTCTGACAGGAAGAATGGGACATAAAAACCCTTAAACACAGCACATATGCTTTTGGCATTGAGTCTGAGAATTAGAGTCCCGGAGAGAACTGTTGATAGAGTAGAAAAGAAGAATTATTGCTTCAAAAGAAAAGAGAAACACAAGGGGAGACAAAATGCAAAGTAAATGAGCTGTGGGAAGACACAAGCCAGAGATTCCAACTCAATATATAGTTTGGGGTTTAAAAAAAATGTGTGTATATATATATATATATATATATGTAATAAGAGACATAATCACTCTAATCCAGGAAACAGTGGCATCAATAGCAAGTGTTCAACCTTAATGGAAATAAAGTATTAAAGCAAATCAGCTGATTCTACAAAAAAGCACTAAACTAGCTACTGTAGGGAGTGGAATAAATATATTCTGTTGTGCCCTGAGATCAATAAACATTTGGCAGAGAGAGTTGTTGATGACCTGTTTCATTCCAACAATCAGATTCATAGAGGAGCTCTCAAATAGTTGTACTAGCTGAAGGGCTATGACTTTTTCAACAAACCATGGAAGATACCAATGTACCTAGAATCCCATACACCCAGCTGATGGAAGTGTGATTTCTGCCCAAATCAGCAATAATCATGGATTCAAGCAGAGAAACTGACTGGGCAGCAAAGCTGGACACGCAGCCATGGTGCAAGATCATAGAATCATAGAATGGTTTAGATTGGAAGGGACCTCAAAGCTCATCCAGTTCCAACCCTCTGCCATAGGCAGGGACACCTCCCACTAGAACAGGTCACTCAAGGTCTCATCCAACCTGGCCTTGAACACCTCCAGGGAGGTTGTGGAGCACAGAAGCACAGAATGTGATAGCAGATTGTAGATGTCTCACCACCCTCACTTCAAACAACTTCCTCCTAACATCCAGTTTCAATCTCTCTGCCGATTTAAACCCATTGCCCCTTTTCCTGTCATTGCAAGACCTTGTCAATAGTCCCTCCCCAGACTTCCTGTAGCCCCCTTCAGACACTGGAAGGCTACTCTAAGGTCTCCTGGAAGCCTTCTCTTCTCCAGGCTGCAGAGCCCCAACTCTCTCAGCCTGTCCTCATAGCAGAGCTGCTGCAGCCCTGTGTTAAAAACCTTCTTTTTGTAGCAGTTCCATCTATGGCAGTTACTTGTTTGGGCCTCTCCGAGGACAATCCTCTTTGGCGTTTGTGCTGTGCTGCAGTGAGCCTTGCAGCATGCTCCAGGAACTACAAGCACTGCCAAGGTACTCACGCACTGGCTGCTGAGGAGAGTTGAGACTTGACTTCCAAAATCAGAAGCAAATTCAAAGGATTTGTTTACCTTACCTGTAGTATATTCCTTGGAAACCATCGTGTGGTCACACACAGCTGGGGGCTGGAGCGCATCTCCTATGGGGAGTTGGGGCTGTTCAGTCTGGAGAGGAGAAGGCTCCAAGGACACCTTATTGTGGCCTTCCAGTATCTAAAGGGGGGCTACAAGAAAGCTGCTGAGGGTTTTTTTAGGANTGTTATTTGCAACGCTTCCAGTTTTCTGGTTTAAACTCTTTCCAGTTTTACTGTTGGAAATATTTGTTTAGGTTTTATGGACAGTCAGTCTCTTCTTATGTCCTGGCATTTGGCAGCTCCATGCTTGATGTTTATGTGTCTTCAGAGTCATTTTAAAAAGTCTCAGACTCAGCTGCTTCCAATGAGTAGGAAAAATATGCACCTCACAGCACTGCCTTTCATGAAAACCACAGGCCAGCCAAGCAACTGCTGATAACCAATTCTTTTTCACTCTTCAAATGCACTATGAAAGAATTAGCTTCCTGACTTTAACATAAAGACAACACCACCACCCCCAACAAAGCTGGAAAATTGCAATATTAATTTGATATAACCTTTCTACCCTCTGAGGATCTTACCTAATGAAACCCTTCTCATTATTCATGTATTATCCACTAGCGAAGCTTGCTTGCAGTGATAGACTTTCATCAGGCAAAGACTTCCTGTCTTTCTATAAGGATATTTTAATTAATCTGTCAAGGAAAAAGAGAATTCTTACTCAGAAGTCTTTAAATATCTTTCCATTTGTGTGATCTCTTCATTCTCTCCAAGATTCTTGAATCCTGTAATCTGCAGGTACTGCTGTGTTAGCCTTGTGTGAGCTCCAGATATAGCAGGGAAAGGGTCACTGAGACATTGGCCGTCTTGCTCTGAGTGCCTTCATACTTGGAGGGCTCCTGCCTCAGCTCATACTCACAAGCATCCATTCATCCATTGCACAGCCCCTCTGCACCAGACTGAATGCAGTCACACCAAATGTCTCTGATTTAAAGATATGGGATTTTTTTCTTTTTACTTACAAGAAAGGCAGTAAGGACCGGCAAAGAAAAATGCAAGAGTAATGAAAGCAACAGGCTAGCTCTAATAAATTACATCTGGACAGAGCTACGTTATGGAATTTTAATATTAAAATTAGCAGTGTTTATGGCATGTCTTGAATGACGTCAGTCAAACCCCTCTCATCAATCTCCTGAAAAATAAAACAAAGCTAAGAGTCATAAAGCAACATCTTGGAACAGTTACGGCATTAGCGATGTGCAGCGGATGGAGGTTTTGTGCTTTTTATCACATCAGACAAGGAGCTCGGAGTGTCAGCTTGCTGCCTTGCTTTGCCATGCATGGCAGTCCTGCACTCTGAGCAGCCATAAAGAAGTGCATGGATCCCAGCAGCACTTGCTGAACAGCCACGTGGCCAAAAGAAATGCTGTACGAATAGACTGACTGTGATGGGGTGTGCTGAGGTTGAGGAGATAATCTGTATTTTTCTGATCCCATGAGTCAGGGAGGCTGTGGATGCTCCCTTCCTGGAGGTGTTCAAAGCCAGGTTGGACGAGGCCTTGAGTGACCTCTTGTAGTGGGAGGTGTCCCTGCCTATGGCAGGGGATTGGAACTAGATGATCCTTGAGGTCCCTTCCAACCTTACCATTCTATGATTCTATGATTCTTCCTCAGCGCTACTGAATCTGTGTTCTCTGGGCCTCACCTCATTCTGTCTAGCTTGATATTTTGCTCTGGTCAGTTGAAGATTTTGTGCTGCATCTAATGTTGGTATAGGTCTCACATATTGCTGACCAAATTTGGTCTGTACCAACAGATCTACCCCTCTACTCCACACTGGTGAGACCCCACCTGGAGTACTGTGTCCAGTTCCAGAGCCACTGTTACAAGAGGGCTATGGATGAGCTGGCAGGTGTCCAGAGAAGGGCCATGAGGATGATCAGAGGGCTGGAGTACCTTTCCTATGAGGAGAGACTGAGGGAGCTGGGGATGTTCAGCCTGGAGAGGAGAAGACTCCGCGGTGACCTTATTGTGGCCTGTCAGTATCTTAAGGGGGCTACAAGAAAGCTGGAGAGAGACTTTTTAGGCTGTCAAGGAGTGATAGGACTGGGGGGGAATGGAGCAAAGCTAGAAATAGGTAGATTCAGATTGGATTGTAGGAAGAAGTTCTTCCCCGTGAGGGTGGCGAGACCCTGGAACAGGTCGCTGAGGGAGGTGGTGGAAGTCTCATCCTGGGAGGCATTTAAGGCCAGGCTGGATGAGGCTCTGGACAGCCTGATCTAGTGTGAGGTGTCCCTGCCCATGGCAGCGGGGTTGGAACTGGATGATCCTTGTGGTCCCTTCCAGCCCTGATTGATTCTATGATTCTATGATCAAAAATGCAAGGATCCATCCAACTGAGATCCTCAAGACCTGGAGAGTTGGGTGCTTGGTGTTGCAGAAGTTAGAACTCGTAAACATGCATTTTATTTGTCAAGCTGGACTTGGACCTGCTCTTGCTCTGTATACAAAACAACAATGCTGTTGCATAAGTCCTTTTTCCCAAACTGTCTCTTGGGGAACTGTTTGAACTTACAGCCTCTACACACTGATTAATTTCTTGTTTGGCACAAGTAAGAAAACTCTTCCTAACTCATTTCATTGGTATCCCAATTTTACCAACAATGTCTCATTTGTTCCATTTGAAAAACAGCAGCCTTTTATTTCTCGGTGATTGAGGTTTGGGGGAGGGATCTGAGTATGCTGTCCACTTCGAGCAGAAATCTGTGAATGTCTATCAAAGATTTAATCTTGCCACACATTGATGATGCCAGTGCAGGAAATATGGTCTCATTTAAATGAGAATGGAGCTCACTGATTCTTTTTCTTTTAAACCTCATGCTATCCCTGTACTTCCATGATACTCAAATGGCACTCTGCTGTGCAGCACAATGTTTGGTGACCTCAGGCTATGAGAGTTAAGGTTCTGCAGCCTGGAGAAGAGAAGGCTTCCAGGAGACCTTGGAGTGGCCTTCCAGTATCTGAAGGGGGCTACAGGAAGGTTGGGGAGGGACTATTGACAAGGTCTTGCAATGACAGGACAAGGGGCAATGGGTTTGAACTGGCAGAGGGGAGATTGAAACTGGAGGTTAGGAAGAAGTTGTTTGCAGTGAGGGTGGTGAGACACTGGCACAAGTTGTCCAGGGAGGTTGTGGAGCACAGAAGCACAGAATGTGATCGAAGATTGAAGAACAAATTCTGTGCTTCTGTGCTCCACAGCCTCCCTGGAGGTGTTCAAGGCCAGATTGGATAAGGCCTTGAGCAACTTGTTCTAGTGGGAGGTGTCCCTGTCTATGGTGGGGGGCTGGAACTAGATGATCTTTGAGGTCCCTTTCAACCTAAACCATTCTATGATTCTATGATTCTTCTTCAGACAAGTACCTCAAAACTTCAGATCCATTTTAAAACTGAACCTGGAAAAAGAATCACACAGGATAAAACAATTAACTTTCTCTGAGTCTCATTTGACTATCCTGAAATCAGATGCTTCTAGAATGCCTTTACTCTTTGTACTTTTTTTCCTTCAGGCCTCATTTTTCTTGTTTTCTTCTTGTTCACGTAAACCTAATAAAAGATGATTATTTTTAAGAGCAATTTGAGACACTCCAATAACAGTTTCTCAGCAGGGACCAGCGGCATCTGCGTAACTTCTTGCCACTTTGGCCAACGTGACAGAGAGATGACTGGCAGAGAATTAATTCAGTTGTTAGGTAAGTACATTTCCAGATAATTAAAAGAAGTTAGATTCTTTCAGGACTGAAAATCAAGATGCCTGCAGTCTCATCAAAGAAAGACCTTCTCATAAGCCTGGTTCTGCAAGCAAGTGCCTGTGCTAATCCTATGCTGAACAGTGAAAATGGTTCTTAGTGTTTGTCACTCTTACATCACTGCATTACAATTCTGTTATCTATTCCCTCATCATTCTCTCACATCTCAACATTTACACCAATCTTGAGGTGCAGGAGGTTCCTGATAGATGCCTTCTCAACATGCAGGTTCCCCCCCCACCCCATCACCAATCATTTATTAGCAATCTGATTTTTTGGGGGGGTCAGTTTTTGTTTGGGGTTTGGTTTTTTTTTTTTTTTTCCTTTACATGTAACTGTCATTAATTTTAATTAGATTCAGACTAAACCCAAACCCTTTAGCACAATTTATAAGAAAAAAGGGAAAGAAGCATAGAATGCCTGCCAGATGAATTTTCCCAGAGCTCTCACAGCTCTAATTTACACTACAGACACACCAGGATGCGGTTGGAAGAAGCTTTGAGTTTCCTGCTTGTGCATGCTTTGGATGCATGACCTCGAGATGTCAAAAAGTCAGTGGGTCATGGGGACAAGTCCGGCTTTGTGGGTTGTGCTTTCTGGCTCGCAGATATGAAGCACATAAACAACTTTTGAAGATGTAAAATTTACTTTGAACAGCTCAAAAGAAGTCACTGGGTTAGCTTTTCTGCTTTGGAAGAAACTGAACGTGTTTCAGCTTTGTCTGTTGCTTCAGTTTTTCATTATGTGAATTTGCCAACAGGGAAAGTGCATCTTGAAAGGACAAACTAAAATCCAGACAAAGAATTTATCAGTATTTAATGTTTCTTAACACATGCCAGGCTGGTGAACATCCCTCATACCCAGCTTTTTAGCTCTGCTCTTCCTCTTCATTTTATATCATGCAAAACTGAATTCTATTCAGCTCCTAAAATATATTGAATTCTCCAGTGGTAAGGATCCTTGAATCATATTTAACCTTGGTGGCCTGGCATCTGGAATAAAAAGAGCAATCTTAATGGGATGCAGGTGCAGCTGAACTGCACCATTGATGTGGTGGATGAGACCCTCAGGGGCTCCTAAAGGTCTTTTATGAAAATCCATCGTCAGGACTGAGATGATTTCCTTGCTTTGTGGGATTGCTTCATTAATGTTCAGAGCTGTCTCACCACAATACTTTTGGAGAGCAGGGTCCTGTGTCCTTACCAGTGAGGACAAAACACCTTGTCTGCAGTTTCCCTGCAACTATTGGAAATGGTCCTTTGAACTGGGACATTTCTGTCCTCCTCTAGCTTGCCTTAAAAGCTGTACCATAGTGAAATGTGACTCAGAAAATAACTGACCCAGCAGGCTACACACATTACAGGAGCACAGGTCTCTGAAGATGTCTGATGGCCAAAAATGCAATACCTCTTTGACTCCAAGGACAATTCCAAAAGGCCTCTTTTTATTTTGTTTGTTTTAACTGATGTAGAGACCAAATTAAATCTCTTTCCTGTGGTTTCACTATTCACTGTAACATCCTTATGATTTGGAGATATGAAAGTGTCTGAGAGACAGTTTTTGAAGTGATGATAGCATGTCATATTCAATTCCCCTCTCCCAACTAGCAGTGACCTGGCAGTTTTTCCTTAGTAAATGGGAAACTAGCAAATGGATTCTAAAGAGGTTGAGGTCTCTCACCTGTCCATTGCTCTTCTAACTGCTTGCATCAGTTGCTGTAATCAGGGAGCCCTGAAAAATATCCTGATATCATCTTTCATACACAGATTCATTTTAGCCTGGCATGTTCCTTGGGTAGGCAAACATTAACCCTTTGGCACCAGGAGGTGAAGGCTGTTGACTACATCCACACTTCACAGCACTTGCACCTAGCCCTGGGTCTCTCCTGAGTCCTGCATGGTGTCCTCAGGCTTTAAGACAGTTACTGTTTTCTGTGTATTACATTCAGAGGGTTCAAAACAATGTGAGGACTGTGCTGGAGCATATCAGCATTATGCTTTTATATAATTAAGCACAGGGGATGCCCTGCATGTCCCAGTGATGACCGAGAGCACAAAGTCTCCTGCAAGGCTCTGCAAGTGCAGAACTGTGCTGGCTCAAGCACAGTGCTTATTTGTAGGGGTTCATGGACTGAGCTTTCCCCACAACTGTATCTGATATTTGGTTTAGAAGTGCAGCTGATTCACTTTAAAAGAGAACTCAAGAAAGACTAAGATTTCTGCCATCCATACAGGCAGTGATCAGGAGCAGAGTACAAATCACAGATCCAAGCACTACCTGAGAGTGCCACATAGACACACATCTTGTAGCCTTGATACTAACAGGACACTTTAACACTTATCAAAGCTATGTACCATGTCTGCTTTTGAATGCTAACCAAAAAGTGACAAAAGAAAGCCTTAGGGACAAAATCTGTTCTCCTCCCAGATCTCTGAGATACTGGACAGCTGCACTGGACTTGCTTTTCTGTGATCAACACTGTCATTGACTTGAATGGAAAAGATAAGCTGGAGCCAATTTTTTCAGAGAAGCAATTTTCCTCACAGGCAGTCTATTCAATAATTAATTGCCAATAAAGGACTAAAATGCTTCTCATACCCCTTTTAGAGAACACTGTGAGGGTCAGGACTTGCCTACACTGCAGGAAAAAAAACCCTGGAGTCAGTGATTGACACCACCTGATCCAGCCTTATCCTTTACAGTATTATTATTGTTTAAAAATAATAAAACCACATCTGCTTTAATGACCCTATTGATTTTTTTTTTTCCCAAAATAATCAGCTTCATTTGATTTAAAAAGGACAGCCAGAGCAAGTTAGTTATTTATTTGTTTTTCTTTGTAAGTGGCTCCTGGCAGTGAAAACTTTTATTTGTTGCTGGTATTCTCATACCCAGAATTCACCCCTAGCTGTGCTCCAGTCTTGAGGTTCCCTGGGCAGGCAGTACTTTTTATTACTGCATACTGATGTCAACCATCAGGAGCACAAGGGTGGGTGATGTCAATTGACATCAGATCATGGAATTGCTCAGATTTAGCTCTGCTCCCTTCAAAGTGGATGAATTCCCCTCACCACCACCACCATCCAGGGTCCTCTCACTGATGAGGTCCCCAGGAGTTTTGCCACTGACATCAGCAACAGAATAAGATCCAATATAAACTGCCTGGTTTAAAATACCTGTGGCTCTATTGTCTTGCAGCACTGCTGGCAGAGCTTTAATAACTGTCACCTTGCTTTAGTGCCTCTCAAATCAATGCTACACCAAAGTCTTTAAGCCACTGTGGGGCTGTTTGTACACTGTCAGAGGTTCATATGGTTTCACAATGAGCCACACATTATTTGTTAAAGTGCCTGGCAAGATCTTTATAGATCTGATGCCCTTTTTTTTTTATTTTTAACCTACTTTTTGTCCAGTTTAGGTCTTGCCTATTGCAAACTGAAGTAAACTGTGTGATGTGGTAGCCAGCCTTACTGCCAGCATCTGAGATGGGCTCCAATTCAAAACTCATGTGGTCAAGGAGAAATTTGCCACTAATTCAGTGGGATTAGGGCCAGGGACTCTTGAATCTCCTTTCTCACACTTGAGTTTTATATCCTTGTAATGCCTTTTGCTTCTTTGGAAGATATCCTGATCTGCAGGAGGGAGAAGAGAAAAAATGTTTCCTTTCCTATTTATTTTCTTTAAACATTTTCTTTCACATTGTTTCAAATGCTTTTGATTTATGAATCAGCACACACCCAAAAACAGTCCCTGAAAACAACAAGGATTCAGAGGCTTATTTGAACAGCTTTAGACCAAAGTCTGCTTAACTGTGAAAAACAACATTTTTGTAGGCTGTTATTTCTTAAAAAGCTGCTGGTGCCTTTTGGAAACCTTTGAGGAGCAGTTTGTTGAGGAGTGAATCTGCTTAGGACAATATACAATTTCAGTTTTTTTCTGATCTTTATCTGCTAAGAGTCTCAAACAAAGGAACCAGAGGAGATGCTCAAAACCACAGTGAGAAAAGCACAAATAACAACAAATAGATTTAACAATTAGAATCCATTCATGGAACAGAACCAAATACTCTAAGTGATAATGTAGCCTTATTGACCTGTTGAGTTTTTCAGCTGGAGTTAGAGTTTCAGCTGGAGTGGAAAGCTTTTCAGAATACTTTTGATCAAAGAAAGCAACACTTTGCTGCTGGTGTAAATACTGTATCTATAGACAGCAAAGGGCAGACAGACCCACGGGAAAATCTGATGAAGGGGCCCACATCTAACAGTGCTCTGCTTGGGAAACTAAAGCTTCATGTTAGCCTCCATCAGAATGAAGCTATAACAGAGTTTCATGTTAGTCTCCATCAGAATGAAGCTATAACAGAGCTTCATGTTAGCCTCCATCAGAATGAAGCTATAACAGAGCTTCATGTTAGCCTTCATCAGAATGAAGCTATAACAGAGACATAATGTAGGGAACTTATTCTGCAAGCCAGTGAAGCACTGCCAAGCATGAGAAGCCATTTCTTGATGTAAAATGATGCTGCCAATGCTTTCGTTGCTGCCTCTACACTCCTGTGAGTGGCTTGGTAGAGACAGGAGCAGACTTCATAGCTGTCAGCTGCCATCTGATCAGCTGGGACCATGTGGACTAGAGGAGAAAATTCTTGAAAGTGTCTTACTTGAAACTTCAGTCTGACACTCAGACTCTGCTTCTTGGGTCTTTTACCACAGTTATCCTTATGCTAAGCCCATCTCAGTACAGAAACACATTGATGTTCTTAGCAGCAGAGATTCTTTCCCATTCCACTCACTCCTTATTGAATTTAAAACACAGCCCTAACTTTTTTTTCCTGATTTCCTCCCTCGTAGCTAATACTTTAATTACAAATTGCGTCAACACACTAAGCACAACTCCGAGGGCCCTGCCAATTAGCCAGTTTCATCTTCCTTCACCACCTATCCAGCTTGACACTGTCAGAGCCCTGGGAGTTTTGCAGATTCCCTGACAACAGTTTATATTGTCACAGTTTTGCAATCACAAGTGGATGTCCAAAAGTTAGGCAGAGAAACAAACACTCACTGTGCTTCGCCTCAAAGGAAAGCAGCCATGCCAGTGCAGCTCTGGAACTTTCCACTTACCATCACTTAATAATGCATCAACTTTTAGCATTGCATCTTCTGAGAGTTAATGAACTCCAGTATACTGAGCTCCAAGGACGTGGGAGAAGTCATTATCTTAGCTGGGTCCTGATGTTTCTGCTTAGTTTAATTCAGCTCTTAGCAAACAAAACTCTTGTTGAAGTGAATGAATATTTAACTGAAAAAAAAAAAAACCAAAACCAAAACCCAATTGAATAAAGACAGAGAAACAAATTTGACATTTATTTGATTAAATGTCTTTTGGCACAAGAACAGCAGGATTTAGCCTTGAGCAACATTTTCAGGATTGGACCAATAGTCTTATAATCTGAGGAAAAAAGAAAAAGAAAAAAGAAAAAAAAAAAAAGGAGAAAAGAGAAAGGAAGGGAAAAAAGAAAGCCTAAAAGGCAGAATTCATAAATTGCCTATATTAAGCAAAAAAAAAAAAAGGATTTTCATTGACATTAGTTTCCTATGGGAAAGTTTTCAGTCAGTTCTCTGCATGGGAGGGGACACTGCACAAAGTCACATCCATCCCATTCAATCTACATGAATGCTCCTTTTTTTTTTTTTTTTTTTTTTTCCCTCCTTAACCACTGGAAAATTAAACTGCAAGAGAGAGCAATTTTATGAAAGCTTCCTACCATTTTTATCAGTTTCCAGAGTCCCTTCTCAGAACACAGCCTTGTCTGACCCCGTGTCAATCAGGCACATCTGTCCCATTTCAACATTCACATCAATATGCCACTATAGAACAAATCTTTAAGTTGATCACTGCCTTCAGGCTCAGCTTAGCCTTCAAATTATGTAAATACTTCCTATTCAAAGCCTGTCTTTATTTCCCTGAGCAAAGCTGAAGCTACCAGCTGTGATACCTAATCTGTCCTTTTTATCCAGATGTGAATAACAACAACAAAACCCACTCCAGGCCCTGAGGAAACAGAATTTCAGCCATTGGCTTGTTTACCTTCAAATAACTGCACCATTTTTTATTTCCTTACCAGGAACATATTTTGTCTGCTCGACAGGAAACAGTTAACTGAAACATGGAGCCCTCTCCCAGCTTTCCTCAGATGAGCAAAGCTCAGAACAAAGTCCATATGGTATTCACCCATAAACACAGACACACGACAGGAAAAATGCATTTTAAGTCTGTGTGCTGTGTGTCTTGGAAGGAGTTTGTCAAACAACTACGCAAAGAATTCAGCTTCCTCATAGCACCCTGGGAATCTGCTCTGACACTGCATCAGTTCTCAACTGGCTTCAAAGACAACACTTGAATAGGTCCCATTTTTACAGAGTAGTGTTTATAATGTGATTTTACTTCTCATTAAGGATATCTTTTTTTTTTTTTTTTGTCAATGTTACTTTTAAATAGGATGATTAATATTTAAAGTCACTTAATTATCACATGTTAACCCACTTCCAGAATGGGTTACAGCTACACTTTGATATATAAAGGAATCAAAGTCACCAGTGCAGAGTTCTTATGAAATGAGTCCTGTGTGCAGTTCTGGAGCCCCCAGCACAGGAAGGACATGGAACTGTTGGAGTGGGTCCAGAGGAGGGCCACAAAGATACTCAGAGGGCTGCAGCAGCTCTGCTATAAAGACAGGCTGAGAGAGTTGGGGCTCTGCAGCCTGGAGAAGAAAAGACTTCCAGGACACCTTGGAGTGGGCTTCCAAGATCTGAAGGGGGCTCCAGGAAGGCTGGGGAGGGACTATTGACAAGGTCTTGTAATGACAGGACAAGGAGTAATGGGTTTAAACAGGGGAGATTGAAACTGGATGTTAGGAGGAAGTTGTTTCCAGTGAGGGTGGTGAGACACTGGCACAGGTTGCCCAGGGAGGTTGTGGCTGCTCCCTCTCTGAAGGTGTTCAAGGCCAGGTTGGATGAGGTCTTGAGTGACCTGTACTAGTGGGAGGTGTCCCTGTCTATGGCAGGGAGTTGGAACTGGATGATCTTTGAGGTCCCTTCCAACCTTACCATTCTATGATTCTATGAAGATGTTGGGAACGTGAAGAGGAAAATGTATTCCTTCTTATTCTCCCTCTTTTTGTATGAACATCTTCATTTCATCAGCATTATTAGAATCATGTCCAAGCACCTACTCATCTTGCTTTGCCTGAGTTCCTTTTATGGTTTTGTGGTTGTTTTTTTTTCCCCAACAAGGTCTTGGTTATGTTAAACTTTTGAATCTGTCATGCTAGTATTTTCCACACTCAGGGAGCTATGTTTTGCAGAGGCCACTTGCCATTTGCCAAGCTAAACTTCCAGTTGTTTGCAAGTCATGTTGCATAATACTTCCCACTCCTCATGTTCAAAAAAAAATCACTATGCAAACAGGTGTATGTCTCCTCCTGGTTTCACACCTACCTTCCAAAACCATTAAAGTGCTGGTGAGAAGGTGCCAAATGGGAAGGCTTGCTAGGAAAAGAAGGCTCTAAAAAGCCCCTGCAGATGAATCCACAGAGTAATCCTATCTGTCTGTCTCTCTGGCCATGCTGGATTGAGCAGCTATATATTGCCAGCCCCACTGCTGCCCACTTCAATGGAGGATTAAGAAAAAATCATAATTGTGAAGTGGGCCCCCAGGAGCACTGAACTGCAAAATCTGTATGCAAGGGGTGGGCAGATTGGATTAAAAGGTGTTCAAATTGCCTGCGAGCCACACATCCAAATAAACCAATTCACTTAACAGGCAGGGCTAGATACAGTTTTGTGAAATTCCCTCTCTTTGTCCACTCACACATCAACAAATTAAAAGGAGAGAATTGCCACACAACTCTAAACAGCATGAAGTGCTTTGGTCACTGTGAATGGAAACATCAGAGGAAAAATATTCCTAAAATCATCTTCGGCAGTACTGTGTTGGTTTGAGTTAATTGGAANAAAAGAGATAAGACTGAAGAGTGGCCCAAGACCAGCTACCTAAACTATCTCAGCTAAGCCCCTATTTACTGCCTATAGTAAATTGTTTTCATGGACCAATGACATACTACAAAATATACTGTTCATCTTGATTCTAACTTGACTGACATCTGTCACAAATGGATAGGTTGAAGAAAAATAGGATTGTGTCAAATAAAAGGTTCCCAAGAACAGAGGTGGAGCCTGATTACAGTCTCTTGTTCCAATTTCTGTCATCCATTCTGGAAATTATTCATTACATTTGAAAAAAATTGCTGTACTTTGGCTTACTACTGCTAGAAGAAAACCTCCATAGAGTGCCTGAAATTTTCTTAACACAAATGTAAAGGAACAGTTTATTTCATGATTCTTCAATGTTTACTGAGGCTCAATACCATCTGCCTTTTTTTGTTTGTTTGTTTGTTTGTTTTTTGTAGGTTGACTTTTAACACTTTTAATAGGCAAATTCAATTATGCTGAATGCAAAGCAGAAATTGTTTCTTGTCTTGCTTCACTGGGGAAAAAAATTGTGTTAGGAAATACCTGCTGTCTGTACTTCTGGATGCTGTGGTACCATGAGATGGCAAATCAAGTATGAAAGCACAGAGCAGTTTTTTAAGGCACCTGAAAACTACCATCAAGTACAAAACTGCATGGCTACATAGCACAGGGCACTGGACTAGCAGAAACTCATTCTGCCACTTCAAATTGGTTCAGACAACCCTAAATAGGTAATTTTGCCCTGGCAGACCTAATGTTGCCTCAGGTACTGTCTGTCTGTGCTGCTGTAGCTTTATGCTTTCCTGTAGCCAGCATAAAGCAGTCTGAAAGAATAGAGGCAGCATGCATGTCACTTTCCTCTGGTTTGCAGAGCTGGGACTAGGTGGCCATGCCTGATTTGGATTAAATGTGCACGGTCCTGTGAGCTGAACTAGGGAACATGGATCCTTCAACAAGTTAAACTGACTTCATGGCCTGCTCACAGAGGCAGCTCAGACAGCAGATCTACCAAGGCCAAAGAGTTCTGAGGAGCAGAGAGAAAAACCTGATGGGTAAAAGCTGATTTCTCATTTCTCTGTACCTGAAGTGATCCAAAATCCATCACCTTCTTTGTATTTGGTGTCATTTGATGTGCTCACTAGAGGCAAGGCTCTGACTTAGGAGCTACTTCATGATTTGGGATAGTTCTGAAGCCTCCCCATGCCTACATGTCAGCCTCTCTCTTTACCAGACTCTCTTTTCCCCTCTTCACAGCCCCTCGTGAGCAACAGTAGAACACAGTACATTTATGTTTCATTAGTAAGGGGATACCTGAAGATTATCTGAGCTAGATCTGCAGTCAGAGGGAGGCCCATGAGAGTTGTAAGTGGTGAACAGGTATGCAATGTTTCAGAGTTTTCTAGCTGTCTTATTTTAATCTACTTGATCTTGTGGATCAGGTCTTTGAGAGATTCAAATCCGTGGTTGTTTCAGGTAGGGATTTTCAGCACATCCTCCTGAACTTACCAATCTGAAGTTGAAAAGAGCCTTCTCTAAAGATGACACTACTTTACACACTTTTACATTTCTCTTTTGCAGTGAGTTCTGCAGTGTTCCAGGTACTCCTTCATTCCAGCTGGCTCCTAACATTCACTAGCCCTTAACAGAAACAGCATGGGCTAAGGCTCACAGCAAGGAGTGGAGGATTGCTGGTCAGTGAGGTCAGTTCCTGAGGAATACAAGCTATGCCTTAAGGTCAATAGCTAGGAGGTCTGCCTGACTTAGGAATCTCTGCTATCCTGTCTTCCAGTTGATATCAGATGGAGTAGGAATGGGAAGAGAAGCTGCATCTATGTAGCAGTGTAGCTGATGACACTTTCTGTACCTTTTTCCTTTCTACACCCTTAACCTTTCTCTTAAATTTGAGCCTCCAGGGATAGTCTTATAGCTCTTTCTCTGTTCCTTCCATGACCTGCAATCTACCCTTTTTTAATCAAAGTAAGAAGTTCAGACCTTTGAAAATTATAAGACTAATAAGCTTAAGGTGAAGGTCATCCCTTTGTACAATGGAGGAGATGGATGCTGAAGTGCAGAAGGAATGAGAGCTAGCTGGGTCATCCAGGAGCACATCAAGGCAGTGCAACATCTCTGTTTTATGTAATAGAAATAGTCCTTGTCAAGTGGGGGTGATATGAGTGCAGGTCTTAGTGTGAAACACAGTTGCAGTTGCTTGTGGCTTAATGTTCATAGCAGATGGGACAGCAAAGAGCAAGATTTTATATACAATGACTTAATGGGATGAGAATGGAGCTGCAGAGGAAGGAGTGTCAGTGTAAAGCATATGCTGGGGAGATGGAAAATCTAAAGGTATGTACAGAGAGTGAACTGCTCCCTTTCTCAAAAACGTTAAACTGCTATAGACACCACAACATAGCAGCACTTTGGGGACACAAAATATCTCCATTGCTTACCAACCCTGCAAGCCATCATACAGTTAGAATCATAGAATCATAGAATGGTAAGGTTGGAAGGAGACCTCAAGGATCATCTAGTTCCAACCCCCTGTCATAGGTAGGGACACCTCCCACTAGTACAGGTCACTCAAGGCCTCCTCCAATCTGGCCTTGAACACCTCCAGGGAGGGAGCAGCTACAACCTCCCTGGGCAACCTGTTCCAGTGTCTCACCACCCTCACTGTAAAGATCTTCTTCCCAACATCTAGTCTAAAATACTCTGAAGAATGACCAGAAACTGTTCTCCATTAGATCACCACATAGAGGACAAGATATCGTGATTTCACCTGCTAGAAACACTCCCTTTCAAGCAACAACAAAATGAACAGCAGAACCAAAATTAACAAGATGTTAAAGTATTTTCTCTGCCTTCTCTTACAGTGAGTTTTGTATGCTCACAACACACATATCTCCACTCTGCTTGCAGACTACACTGAACAGATGGTCCTTATGCCAGCCCAGAAGTTAAACCTGCAGCTTAGTCCCTAGAAAGAATCTGAGACATCACTGCTCAGTGCTGACTGATGTTGTTCTTCGAAAGGAGAAACCACAGAAGCAGGAACGCAAAAATATCCACACCCAAACTAAAGGTGAAGCATCCAGTGGATGGCAAAGACCTTCTGCTGTTTGTTTTTTCCTCATCCTCCCTTGTTCCCATTTCCCTTAGTACATGATGTCATCTCCTGTTGTCCTTCCATTTACTTAGCATTAAACTAGTAGTTCACACTCATTTTTTGCCTTGCTGCAGTCTTGATGGCAAAAATCCATGTCACAGTTTCAAAATGAGGTTGTCTGGATAGACATGCACTTCATTGTTTCAGAATACACATTTACACTAATGAGAGCACCAGGCAGATGGACATGTCTTGCACAGGTGACCTCATTTACAACCAGAGCTCTAGTAGCTTGCTACAACCAGCTCTGTCCTCTATAGCAACAGCAAAGATGCGGTCTGAGTGCTGGCAGATGCTTTACTGATGTTGCTAGGAGCAGGTGAGCAAGGTACAAGTTACTTAGATGGGTCTGTAATGATGAGATTCTCTGGATTGAATCCACAAGTACTATGAAATGTTAAATGGAATTCTTACTCTTTTTGAGATTACTTTTAACAGAGGAGCCAAGTTGATTTGCTTTGATTGGCAGTTTACAATTGAGGTGTATTAAGACGAGGCAAAACAAGAAGAAGCTCTTGAGAATGTTAAAGGCTGAAACGAGCTGAAGAATTAGCTCAGGTATTTTTAGACTTTAAAGCTCTTCAGGGCAATGTTTGTCTGCAGTTGAGAATTGTAGAAAGCTGAGCACATCACTACCTCTAAAGAAACACAACTACTCTACTATTGAATCTCTTCACATTAGCTACAAGGGGGAAATACTGATACAAATGAATAGGAAGACAGAAAAGCTTTAGTCAGAGAGAACATCTGTAAATCAAATTATGCAAAAGGATTCCCTTTCCAAAATCTGGAATAAACAAGCAGCTTGATCATGTATTTCCACAACAATCAGTTTGTCAAATGCACTCTCTGCTTACTGCAGACCAAAGCAAGCTTCCAGGAAACCACTGCCAAAGTGAACGAGTTGACAATTACCATCCCAAAGACAAAGATTTCCTAATGTTTCTGACTCAAATTAGGCTACATTTAATTATGTTGACCAGAGAATACTGTAATTGAAACAAAACAAAACAACAACAACAAAAAAAAACCGAAACAGTTGAAGTTTCTTTTGAAAAGGCAAAGAATTCCTAATCAAGAGGACATCACAACTGTGAAAACTGGGCAGCATAGAAGATAGTGCAATTATGCACCATAATTCACTACTCATTTCCATCAAAATTCCATTTTTCATTTACCATACACAAATATAAATAACATCACAAGTTGCAATCATGCCTTTGGTGTTTTCTAAGTTAATAATAGCCTATTCAAGGGTAGTTTAAAACTCCAGGCATTGCAAAACCCAAACGGGATAACAGAATGCATTGTTCAAACTGTGAAAACAAAGGAAGCTAATCAAGGTCCTTACTTGACTACAGCTGTCTTCAGACATAAGCCTTGAGGGGTATTTCTTAACCAATGATTAATGTGCAGGCACCTGAAAACAACCGACCTGCCAAATCGTAACTTGTTTGCTTGAACAGTGCAACACAGCCTGTATCAAAAGAAGTTATTACCATAAGGTTTATGTACTGAAACACTTTGTGCTGCCACAGATGATTCTTCTGGCATTCCCCAGCACTTGTGTTTAAGCAATAGTACCTAATAAAAAGGATCTAGCAAGGCTGTGTGTGAAAGAGCTAAAGTGTCATTGCAACAAAAATCCTCTTCACCTGAAATGAGATAGTTCTCTTGGATCACATTTGGTCAGATAGTTCTTTGAAAGCTGCAACATTCATAGCTTTTGCTCCACGATCTGTGAGCACCTATCCCTTGGAGAAGGTGCAGAGAAAGGTTGGTAAAAGAAAGACTCAGAATCTCTAGCTTAGTGTTGCCAGAAGATTCCACTTCACTTCTGCGCGTCTGAACCTTCATTAAGTGAAAAGACTGAAAAGAGACAGCTGGAGTTTGGCCAACGGAACAAACCTGGGCCATGTGGAGGGGAATCAAAAACTTAGGTGATGAGGAAGGCTACAGAACATATATATAAAGATAATAAGCAGAATCCTACAAAACCTTTATATAAAAATAGTAAGCAGAAAGACTTACCTAAAGGATTCTGAAGTGATAAAATTAATGTGATGGAATAGAAATGAACACTGAGAAATTGTGGCTGAAGCAGATGTCTGCAAAAGTCTCTGTATCTCTGACTTCTCTGCTACTATACAAATCTTTATTTTAAGATACTAGAAATGTGTAGATGAGTGTGAGGGGTAAAGTCAGACAGGAGACAACACAAAATACTTGCCCAGTACTTGGATTCGGGTGTGACCGAACAGTTAATTACTTGCATTGCTGCCTTGGCAAGCGAAGCAAGGAGAACAATAAACTTGCAGCATCTCCAAATACTTCTGTTTGGCATGTGGTTATTTGCTAAACAGCCCTTGCCTTGAGATCCAGGTATACTTTTGTTAAAGATGACACAGCTTGGTTTGTCTGATTTGGCATTCCATGCCGTGGATTTTTTTCTAGAGGCTTGATTACCCTTGGCAGTAACACAGCACATGCACAAGAGCAGTGTGGCACCAAACTACAGAGTATTTCAAATTCATCCAGCAAGCTGAAGGAGATTTTTACTTTAAACCTGCCTATCAGACACCATGATCCAATGTAAATGCTGCCAGCTGGCAGAAAGGGTGGTGCCACATTCCCCCAGGTTGCCAGTTCCCACCACCTTCAGCTGCACCAGAACCAGCATTCGTAGGGTGAGACAGATCACCCTGCAGCTGCACAGATGCTCCTGTCTCCCCAACGGAGGAAGAACATCCAGTTGTGTGTGGCAGGCCATATTTATGTCAGAGTAAAGGGACTAGTATCACAGGCTAAAAAATGTGCAGGATATTGCTCTCAGCCTGCAAGCAGAAATGACAAACAATAGAAAACCTTAGCTGAGAGCACTGTGTGACCTTTCGAGTCAGCATGCTGGCAATAAAGTGTTTTGAAATGTGACCATCTGTTTTTGAATAGATAACTGGAAATTCAATTTGTCATTCCCAAGCTCCTCGACTTATTAAGTGCCAAATAAGTGATTACTTACCCATTCTCAATCCGCAAAGCTTATACCCCACCACACAGTTATGTTCCTTCCTTTTTGCCTGTAGCTAGGCACCGCCTCTGATAGAGAAAGAATGTCCCAGCTGCTACCTGCATTCCTGAACACCTAACCCAGCTAACAAGGAAGCATAGCAGAACAAAGTCTCCTGCATCCAATCCCCTTCCCTTCCCTTTCTTTTCATTTTTGATCCACAGAAATATTCAAACGTCACTGATGAGCCAAGCTGAGATTTCTTTCTCTTTGCAAGGTCTTGATCACAGCTGTTGAATTTTGGTAGTGCTGAGAATCCTGCAGATCCTATCAATATCATCATTTCTGATTATGAAAACAGAAAAATAAGCTTTTTTATAAGTACACTGAAGTATTGAGGGTGTTTTCTTCTTTCTGAACTACAGTTGGAATAGCTGTGCCCCATATGTTGTGGAAGAGTTACTGACAAGAATCTATTACTGTGGATCAGAAAATAAACGGAAGCTACCACACAAAAGACAAGAGAAAATAAAGGGAATCACAGCCCCACCCCCACCCCCCGCCAAGAAAAAAAGAAAAAAAAGAGAAAAAATAGAGAAGAACAAGGCCATGATAAGAATTCTGCCAGGATTAAACCACCAAGTGATTCAAAATTGAGTTTTACACACAAGGGCTGAACTTCTCAGAGCAGTCTTAATACCTGTAGCTCAAACACTTGCTGTACCTTTTATTTCCAAGTGGAAACAGGAGGCTTTCACCATTTCTCCAAATCACATTGAACACACATCACACACAGAGTTTTGCTTAGTGCCAGCAAGAGACTTTGTAGTGAAATCAACTTCAACGCAAAGTTTCATGATTTGATTTTTTGCTCATCTCTACATAACGCCTTTTGTTAAATCATGTCACATTTTTGGATGTCTTATCATGTGGATATGTGCCTACTAGTGCCTAAACCAGAAATAATGTCAATTTGTCAGCCTCCAAAGTCTACTCTGATCCACATCTAGTATTTACCATCTTTCTGCTGCTAGTAGTGAATATTTAAGCAAGGTCTGTTTACAAGCAGGACTGTCCCTTAGCAGGCAGAATAGTGATGCAGGAGAAGAGGGAGGGAGTTGTAGGGTAGGCTGGGGTAGGCTGAAGAAGCATCCAAGAAGTATCAATCCACAACAGGCAGAAAGCTTGCCAGTCATTGCCACCTCAGCCTGAGTGATGGAGGAGTTGTGAGCAGAGCACACTCCAGTTTCTCCCCTCTGGAACATTTGTTCTTGGTTGTTATTACCAGAGCAGGATAAAGAGCTCTTGGATACAAAAGATCCAAGACAGAAAGGAAATATGTTTCAGACTTGAAAGGAGACAGTCCAGGCCTAAGGAACTGGCTTTCTATTTTGATTCTTTCTGCCATCTGAAATAGCAATTCCCACTAATTCTCTTCAGATTCCTTCCAGGAGTCATCTGCTCGATGGGCAGAGCCTCTCCAACTGCCTAAAAAAGTGCCTATCCCATTGCATGAACTTCCCAGTTTTCCAGTACTCAATCATTCTCCTGAAACTTGGCCATTGTTTCCATCTTCACCCCTGCCCTGCACCATCTACAGATGCTTCCTGTAAAGCTGAGCCATTTAGTTGCTCCATTCAGGAATGTGTAGATAAAGTGGCTTTGAAGAATTTCATTATATGTTTGCATGAAAGATGCTGGACAACAATAAAGTATTTTATTATATGACCAGTCCAATCTGATCTAGCCTCTTCTCTTGTTATCACTTGAGTAGTTTCCCATCACTGATAGTTATTCATAAATACACACACACACCCCTACCTATATTTGGTATGTGTGTGAGATGAGAATAACTGTACCTGAATAACATAGTGGTGACTTTTCTGATGGATCACACAGGGAACTGAGGTCTTTGCTTCTTCAGGTAAAACAAAAATCAAATGTAAAAAGAAAGTATTATAAAAAGATGGGAAAGGTGTGGCCATACTTTTAGCATTACTCCTTTCCCACAGCTCTAGGCTTTCTGGGAATGTGCTGGGAAGTAAACATGGATAGTGGCTGCAAAATGTTAGGTTTCTCTTCAGCACTCAATGTTTTGCTGGCCTTGCTCACTAAGCTTAGACCCCTCTTCATGTGAACTTGTGAAAAAAAAAATCATGCTGAATAGCAGAGAAGAGTTGATGACATTTCAGAAACATGCCCAATAACTGTTTGTTGTCCCATGTGCAATACTTAACAACTGCTTTTTAATGCTAAGTATTGACTGCCCTGTCAGCTTCAGGAATGCCTCCAACAAACAGAAGAACCATTGTTTGGAAACAATTGAGTGCAAGAATGGAGAAATGGATCATCTGAATTCTAAGACTTGTCTTCATTGCAATGGCAGGTCCCAGGCCTTGCAGTTTGCTTTCTAAATAAACACGTTTCAGCAATGTTTTTTCCACTTTTGCAGCAGACCACAGCTTTCTTTGTCACATTGGACTGGAAAAGTAATATCAGACAAGTCTACATTTCATCAAAACAATCACTTTCAGAAGGAGGAGTGTTCTTATCTATCTAACAAAAACAAAGTGCTTACGAAATAATAACGATTTTACACTGGAAAGGAAAAACATCTTTCTGACAATGCATCAAAGTGGCAGCGAGATGAGTTTTCTGCTCAGTGAAGTAGCTACTGCACTGTAAAAGCACTTATGCTGGGGTTAAATAAGTTGATGGAATGCAGAGTTCTCTCCAGGTTGATACAGGAAAGGTTTGTATCAAATAATTCACTGTCATCAATGATATGATATTATTATGGCTACACCCACAGCACCTGCAATAAGCTCTAGCACGGCAGGATAGACTCTCACAGTGACCTTTTCACAATACTACACTGTATTTACAGCCATTAACTGTCTTAGCGTTGTTATGCAGCTGCTACACTGCAGTCTTTCATGGGTGGCTCTCTGATGCTGGCTTTTTTTAAGGGTCCTTGAAAACACAACAGGATAAATCTTCTTCAGGGAGAAAGTTCAACCACATTCTCTCAGCAAAAGGAAAGCCTTTCTTATTATGCAGTCCTTGAACTCACAATTCCCTGCCCTTCTCCATCTGCCCTAGCTGACGTACAATGGGTTTAAAAAAAAAAAAAAAAAGTGAAATCACAGGTTTTCAGAACATTTCCTATTGCAACTGGAACTCCCTTCCACATTCTTTCATTTCATGACTGCTGCAAGAAGAGGAGCTGCTTCAGCACAACATTGAGCAAACCAAGCTGAAGGTGCTGGGTTTATCCTCTGTGTGTACAGCCTGTGTGGCCAACAGGAATTTTACACCTGAAAAAACATCTGTGACACCACTGCTCTGCAGATCTGGACTGGAGGCAGGCCCACGACTCCTTCACAATGACAGGAAACACCAACACCAACAGGGAGCTGCCTATGCTGGAGCTATCTTTTCTATACATGCACAACAAGGAATGTAAAGGGCATTCCCTTGTCAAGTTTATTTGGACAGCAAAGGGTGTAGGAGGGCTGCTTTAGACTCTCATGAGAAGCAAGATGCTTTCAGAGATCACTAGTAAAGGCTGGAAATATTTTTTTCTCTTTTAAAACACATAGAATCATATAATGGTAAGGTTGGAAGGGACATCAAGTATCATCTAGTTCCAACCCCTACCCATATGGAAGATTAATAACGGGTAGTAGTCCTTAGAGCACACCAGGCTAGGCATTTTCCTAGCAATGTCCCCAACCTGGGCTCCAGGTAGGCAGCACACCTCCCCATGAGAGGGGTCTTGCAAACATAATGGCCCCTCTGTTCCTCATAGAATTGCATTCCCTACAACTATCACTCTCCTTTTCTTCTTTGTTGAACTGGTCTTAATTCTTGGCCCTGACTGACCTGCCCTGGGCAACTGAGCAGATGGGCTTTCATCTCCATCTGCCTCTGCCCCATCCTCAATTTCTAGCGCCCCATATCTGTTGTGCAAGGGCAGGCAGTAAGACTGAGCCAATCGGGAGGGGGTTCTCCTGCCTCTGTTGGGGGGGGGACCTGCCTTCACTCCCCCTCATCTCCTGGGTTTCCTCCTGTACCTGTTTTATCTGTGAAGTGAGGGGAAACGGGATCGTGTACTTCCCTGACCTGCTGCCCCTTCCCCAGGGTTAGTGTAGCCCAGCTCCACTAATTTCCTTTTCACAATGCCATAAAGACCTTAGTCTTTCAACTTCCTCCTTCAGCCCAGCCATCATACTGAGCAGATCACTCACCTGCTCACACCTCACGCAGGTTTCATACCCACTACCCTCCATTTCAAATGCTAGGCTGAGGCATTCTCTGCAGCCTGAAGTCTGGACACTTACATATTTGTGTGCGCCACCAATCTGGGTGCCCACAGTTTTCTTAGCCACCCTATTTGCCCTGGTTACAACCATGACTACTTTAGTAGTTTGGTTGTTGTTTTAACTTGG
>WBNM01020450.1:1172-15306 GCA_013399055.1 Ramphastos sulfuratus
GTGAGGTGGATTAGGAGCTGGTCACAAGATAGAGTTCAAAGAGTGGTGAATCAATGGTGCTGGGTCCAGCTGCAAAGCTCTAACTAGTGGAGTCCCCCAGGGGTCAGTGCTGGGTCTGGTCCTGTTCAACATCTTCATTAATGACATTGATGAGAGGACAGAGTCTGCTCAGCAAGTTTCCTGATGACACCAAACTGGGAGGCTTGGCTGATACAGCTGAAGGCTGTGTGCCCATCCAGAGAGACTTGGACAGACTGGAGAACAGGGCACAGAAGAACCAAATTAGGTTCAACAAGTGCAGAGTCCTGCACCTGTGGAGGACTAATAAACTGCACCAGTACAGGCTGGGAGGTGATGTGCTGGAGAGCAGCCCTGTGGAGAGGGACCTGGGAGTGCTGGTAGCTAACAAGTTCTGCATGGGACAGCAATGTGCCCTTGTGGCCAAGAAGGCCAATGGGATCCTGAGGTGTATTAGGAAGAGTGTGTCCAGCAGATTGAGGGAGGTTCTCCTCCCCCTCTACTCTGCCCTGATGAGACCCCATCTCGAGTACTGCATTCCGTTTTGGGCTCCCCAGTTTAAGAGGGACAGGGATCTGCTGGAGAAGGTCCAGTGGAGGGCTACAAGGATGATTAAGGGGACTGGAGCACTGCCTGGTGAGGAGAGGCTGAGGGACCTGAAGCTTTTTAGTCTGGAGAAGAGAAGACTGAGAGGGAATTTAGTAAATGTTTATAGATATCTGAGGGCTGGGGGTCTGAAGAGGGGGGACAGGCTCTGCTCACTTGCACCCTGTGATAGGAATAGGAGCAATGGATGTGATCTGCAGCACAGGAGGTTCCACCTCAACACAAGGGAGAATTTCTTTACTGTAAGGGTTCTAAAGCACTGGAACAGGCTCCCCAGAGAGGTTGTGGAGTCTCCTTCTCTGGAGACTTTCAAGGCCTGTCTGGATGCATTCCTCTGTGACCTGAGCTAGATTATGGTCCTGCTCTGGCAGGGGGGTTGGACTCAATAATCTCTTTGGGTCCCTTTCAGCCCCTGACATCCTGTGATCCTGTGAACAACAGAGTGTCTCTGAGAAGCAATCCATTTCCTTTCTTCTCTTTGAACTGAAAAATGCTATGCTAAGGTGCACACTAAGTCTTCTGGTACAACATAATACATTCAGATGAATTCACCACAGACATCTAGACAGACCTAGATTTAGGAGACAGAAAGAGTGGGATGGAAGTAGACTCAAAACCCATAGGCATCCTTCTTCTTTGTGACTTTCCTTCAGGAGGATGCTTGGGCTCAGTTCCGTGGAGTGCTGAGTTATACCACCTACCACTAACTTCAAAGGGATTCAAGGGCACTTTGCTGCCTCACAGAACAGAGTTTTAGCCTGTCGACATGTTTAAACTCCAGACATTTATTTTTAATGAATAAAATAACATTCCCTTCTATACTCTCCCCTTTCACTAACACTTTTCTCCTTTCAGGTCTGATTTAGAGAAGTGCTAAGTACAACGAACACTTACTCCTTTCCTTTTCCTGCACCAATTACCTCTGACAGGCTCAGGGCTGACTGATTCAGAGGATTTCTTTATCACACGGGTGGTCTTCAGGCTGTAGCACTGAAACAGGACTGAATTCAGTACTGTAGAACATCAAGCATGGAAGTAGAAGCAGAAGGATTGTTTTATTATTTTTCTAAATCAGATTTAGAAGTATGCTTATGCTCAGAAACCCAATGCTTGCATTATAAAATGTGGCATCTATGTCATTATTCTGCAAGCAGAATAACAGCCTTCATTTATACTTAATTTATGCTTGAACTTCTATGGTGGAATGACAGCAAATTCACAAGTGAATCACTCAGCCCCTACTACCACCTATCACAGAATCATAGAATCATAGAATGGTAAGGTTGGAAGAGACCTCAAGGATCATCCAGTTCCAACCCCCTGCCATAGGCAGGGACACCTCCCACTAGAACAGGTCACTCAAGGCCTCATCCAACCTGACCTTGAACACCTCCAGGGAGGGAGCAGCCACAACCTCCCTGGGCAACCTATGCCAATGTCTCACCACCCTCACTGCAAAGAGGGTGGTGAGACCCTAACATCCACTCTAAATCCTAACATCCTCCTAACATCCACTCTAAATCTCCCCTCTGCCAGTTTAAACCCATTGCCCCTTGTCCTGTCATTGCAAGACCTTGTCAATAGTCCCTCCCCAGCCTTCCTGTAGGCCCCCTTCACATACTGGAAGGCTACTCTAAGGTCTCCTCGAAGCCTTCTCTTCTCCAGGCTGAAGAGCCCCAACTCTTGTANCTTGTCACTGGTCTCCAGGTGGACATTGTGCCCTTGATCACCACTTTCTGCGTGCCACCATCCAGGCAATTTCTTACCCAGCAGTGCTCCACCCATCAAGTCCATGTTTTTCCAGCTTGGTGACCAGGATGTCATGTGGGACAGAGTCAAATGCCTTACTCAAGTCCAGGTAGATGACATCAGTTGCCCTTCCCTTGTCCACTGTAGCTGTGACTTTTTCATATAAAACCACCAAATTTGCCAGGCAAGATCTGCCCTTGGTGAAGCCATTGCTGGTTACCACCAATCACCTCTGCTTTGTTTTCCATTTGCCTTAGCAGAGCTTTCAGCAGGATCTGCTCCATGATCTTGCCAGGCACAGAGGTGAGGCTGACTGCTCTGTAGTTCCCAGTGTCATCCTTTTTTCCCTTCTTGGAAATATTGATGAAATATCATAGCAACATAGAATCTAATGGGAAGAGAAGATGGTGAGACTTGCAACTCAAGTCTCCTAACCAAGGAGTAGATTCCTGTCCAAGGAACAGTATAGAAATTCCTCAGAAGGCAATACAGAGCCTTTCTTCCTGATACACTTCATGTTGCCTGAAAAGTTGTTTTATGACAAAACAACCCAAAACTTGCTATTTTGAGCACACCCTGGCACTCTGGTGAAGCCTGGCACATCACATGTCACTTTGCAGTTAATGTGTCAAGTTGGATGAGTAAGTCCAAAAGGAGCACCAAGAATAAGGACACTGAAAAGATGTCCTGCTGGGGCAAAACAGGCCCAGACTCGTTTGCAGTGCCGGCGCCCTGTTTGATTGGCAAGGTTTCAAATGTCTCTCCTCCCAGTGGTCTGGTTTGCCTCCAGGGCTGATTGAAGGAGTCTGCTCTGGGAGGGCCTGACTTCACTTGCTGTTGGGTTTGCTTCTCTACCTGCTGCTGAGTGTGTGTTGTGGACCAGCTACCCAAGGACATGTGGCTCCCCCTCTTTTACTTTCGGTTGTAGCAGCACACTCAGCTCCTGCTGCCCTCTTTGCCTTGTGGTTGCACTGAAAACACAATTTGGGATTATAATTTCCTTGATTATTACCTCAACACAGCATCTTGGGCTGATCAGTGAGTAAACTTGGCTATTATATCACTTGGAGACTCTGGTTTTCCCACCAACAGCCCTGTTGGAGGGCAAGGGGAACCCATCTTGTAACTGGCAGTGGCAATTGCTGCTCCTCACCCTCTGAGCTGTAGGATATGGATATTTGTATTTCTTTGTCCTTTCCCTAAATTCCNCTCTTTTACTTTCGGTTGTAGCAGCACACTCAGCTCCTGCTGCCCTCTTTGCCTTGTGGTTGCACTGAAAACACAATTTGGGATTATAATTTCCTTGATTATTACCTCAACACAGCATCTTGGGCTGATCAGTGAGTAAACTTGGCTATTATATCACTTGGAGACTCTGGTTTTCCCACCAACAGCCCTGTTGGAGGGCAAGGGGAACCCATCTTGTAACTGGCAGTGGCAATTGCTGCTCCTCACCCTCTGAGCTGTAGGATATGGATATTTGTATTTCTTTGTCCTTTCCCTAAATTCCTGTTGTACTTTTTGTGTAAATAATTCCCAACTGGGTAGTCAAACTGTTCTGGGGTGTTTGTTTGTTTGTTTGGTGCAGGAATTTGTGTTAATAAAGTTTGGATATTTTCCTATTTCCACATATTAAATTTGAATATTCCTAACAATAGAATCACAGAATTAACCAGGTTGGAAAAGATCTCTGAGATCTTCAAGTCCAACCTATTACCTAACACCATCTAATCAAGGAAATCATGGCACTAAATGCCACATCCAGTCTCTTTCTAAACACTTCCAGGGATGATGACTCTACCACCTCCCTGGGCAGCCCATTCCAATGCCAATCAAGTCTCTTTCTAAACACTTCCAGGGATGGTGACTCTACCACCTCCCTGGGTAGCCCATTCCAATGCCAATCACTCTTGCTGTGAAGATTTTTTTTCCTAACATCCAGCCTAAACCTCCCTTGGCACAGCTTGAGGNAGTCTCGGTGTGCAGTCTCGGCACGGTGTCACGCTGGCTGGTCCTGGCTCTCTTGGCAGCAGGCCGACCGCATGGAGGCCTCAGCAGGCACGGACACAATAGCAGAGCGAGAGAGGAGCGAGAGCAAGCGAGCGAGCTTGTGCTACCTGCTCATCCTTTATATAGTTCAGCCCGAGACTGATGGGCCTTTGGACATAGACTAGCCAATCAGGATGGCAGTTTGCCCATATTAGGTGAAGCTGGGGCTTTTGTGGCCACCACCCCCAGCACAGAAGGAGGGGAGGCAGGGGAGCATGCCTGGGCAAGCCAGGACACGTACAAGCCCACCTTGGCCTTTTCAGGCCTACCACGACATACCCCCAGCTCTCTCAGCCTCTCCTCACAGGGCTGTGCTCCAGCCCCCTCACCAGCCTTGGTGCCCTTCTCTGGATGTGAGTTTCATCTCACCTGCTATCAGATGGACAATGCCAAGGTAACTGTTTTAATTGCTACTATAGCAAATAGGAAGAAGTGCAGCTTTTAAGAGGTGTTTTCAACTATACTCTTTAAAAGGTTTCTTTCAGAATGGAATGAGCTACTTTTCTCCATTGGCTATAAAAGTGACTTTGATGAATATCTTCAGTTTCAGGAGCATAGTTCTACACATATGATCTCTGATGTTAGCATGAATTTCGTGGTGTTATTTGAAACCACTGGCATAATCAATGCTTCAGCGGACCAGAGCGCTGAGAATTATTTCAGTGGTCAACAAAAGGTTTCTGTCTTTTGCTGAAGTTTTAGCTAACATGAAATAAAAACATTTTTACTTTGACTAGCCATGAAGAAAGTATTCTTAGCATATGAAAAGCTTCAAGAACTGTGGTCAAGGCTGGGTCTCCTGTGTCTTGCAATTCTACATTCAAACCTTAGTACAAATTAGTGCCCTGTTTCAATATGAAATACGTGGGAAGCATGAATTTCTTCTTCTAAGCACAGCAAAAGGTGTGGTGACATGGTGTTCTGCATAGACAAGATGACATTTGTTCCTGGGACTTTGCACCCATACTCCTCTAGAAGAAACATTTATCCAGCTTTGTATTCCTGTGCTGTGTTTGAAGTGAATTTTCTGTCAGTTGTGCCATATCAGACCTCTTTTATCCTAATCATTTGAGCTGCAGCCATTTCTCTAATCTAATCATATGGCCATTCCAGTCTTTACACTGGCAAAAGGAAAAAGAAAGGATCAAGCAGAAAGCAGAATTAACCTGTTTCACCAGTAGAACACCTTATACTGACTGAAGATATGCACCATGGTGCAAGATGGGTGGTGAGGCTATAGTTTGAGTAGAAGGTGGACATCCACTGAAGGAAAATGCTTATACAGGTTAATTATTTGATCTTGGAAGAGCCACTGAAGTTAGATTTTGAAAGGACTTCAGTATTTAAAGCATCTCATTTCCTTTGATTCTTCTACTGAATAGTGATAGAGGCACTCATTAGCATGGAAGATGAAGTGGTAATGTGATCCCTATCAGGATGAGGAAGGGCAGGGATAGAAAACAGAGCCATAAGTGAGAGCCTTCTGGCTCTCCAGTGTTACAAAGAAGTCTGACACTAGCCCCTTCTACTGCCTTCTCTTAGGAGACTAACTAAAGCTATGAGCCAAGCCAAAAAAGGTGACACACAATCATTTATGTTGAATACAATTGTACATAACATTGGCTAGCACTGACTCTGTTCACCAGTGTGAAGTGTTCTGGGTTTTAAGATCTTGATATTTAAGACCTAATGTTTAAGACCTTGAGGTGTTTAGTGCTTCCTATGTCTCCAGTGCACTGCATTTTCACTACAGGGCAGCAGAAACCTGAATGCAGATGCAGGAATTTATGGATCTAAGAGTCCTTTGCTTATTGCAGCCCTATGGCTTCTCTGCCTCTGCATACTGTACAGTGGACTCAATAGCAGTTTTCTGTGTTCCAGTGAGATTGTGAGATAATTTGGGCCAGGATCTGACTCCTATGGTGAGCCTGTGCAGGAAAAAAAAAAAAAAAAAGTACAGTGGAGCACATATATATATATGTTCTCCAATTAATAATTGGAGAATTAATAATTTAATTCTCTAATAATTCATACAACTGAGCGTCCAGGGAACAGGCTGGTGGGAAACAGTAAATAGAAGCAATTTTAGGTTCTGAAATTTCCTTTACATAAGGGAGAAAAGTTTGTTATTGCACTAAGGATGTCAGTTACATTGATGGCATTAGTTTTAGTAACAACATGTTGAGGGAATAGTGTGGCCAGCAGGAGCAGGGAGGTCATTCTCCCCCTGTACTCTGCACTGGTTAGGCCACACCTTGAGTACTGTGTCCAGTTCTGGGCCCCTCAATTTAAGAGGGACATTGAGGTGCTTGAACGTGTCCAGAGAAGGGCAACGAGGCTGGTGAGAGGCCTCGAGCACAAGCCCTATGAGGAGAGGCTGAGGGAGCTGGGATTGTTTAGCCTGGTGAAGAGGAGGCTCAGGGGAGACCTTATTGCTGTCTACAACTACCTGAAGGGTGGTTGTGGCCAGGAGGAGGTTGCTTTCTTCTCTCAGGCAACCAGCACCAGAACAAGAGGACACAGTCTCAAGCTGTGCCAGGGGAGGTTTAGGCTCGAGGTGAGGAGAAAGTTCTTCACTGAGAGAGTCATTCCCCACTGGAATGGGCTGCCCAGGGAGGTGGTGGAGTCACCGTCCCTGGAGGTGTTCAAGGCACGTTTGGATGTGGCACTTGGTGCCGTGGTCTAGTCTTGAGGTCTGTGGTAATGGGTTGGACTTGATGATCTTTGAGGTCTCTTCCAACCTTGCTTATACTGTGATACTGTGATAATGCTGAAAAAAGCTATGGTAGTATTAGTTAGGTAATTAGAGGGGCTGAGTGGATGGAGGAAAGGCAGTGTTTTTATATTGAAAAGGTTCATCATCACATCACTTGTGTTTTAGCAGCAGGGGTAGGGGTGGGGAGATCTCATTGCTTCCAGAAAGGCTGGGAACAGTTAACAACATTCCCACTGCCAGAATACTTTATTAGTATTCCTTGTCTTACAGCCTGGCAAGAGAAAAACTGGAGACCTGTCATCAATTAGAATGGTGATGATGAGCTAGCCTAAAATAGGCCAGTGAACAGGGTAAGTGCCCCTGTGGTTTGCCAATTACCTAAATTATTTGCAGTAGTTTTAGTGCACATCTGCAGTGCATACAAATAGAAAGCACATGATGTCTGGAATGCAGCATGTTTAAGCTCAGCTTTGGTGTTAACAGAAGAGGGGAAACAACTGGCATGTTTTAATGTAAATATTTCAGAAGAGGTGTCTCTCATTCACATCTTCTCTCTCCCCACCTTCACACAGATAAAACAGACTCTGTTCTGTCTAGCAGCCCTGTGCTTTCTGTCTAGGGTGAACATGGTGGAGGGAGGTGCATCTCTGCCAACTCTGAACTGGTGTTATGGTGTCAGTGGTCAGTTTCTCCAGTCCTTAGCAGTGACTCACCCAAAGTCACCAGGGAAATGGCTTAGCAGGACTGATAGCAGAGGGAGCATCAGAGGACCTCAGCTCATCAGTTTTATCTTCCAAGAAAGTTTTCTTTTAAACAAAAGGTGACAACAGAGGTTATTCTTCCCTATACTCAGCACTGGTCAGGCCACATCTTGAGTCCCGTGTCCAGTTCTGGGCCCCTCAGTTCAAGAGAGACGTTGAGGTCCTGGAACATGTACAGAGAAGGGCAATGAAGCTGGTGAGGGGCCAGGAGCACAGCCTGTGAGGAGAGGCTGAGGGAGCTGGGGTTGTGCAGCCTGGAGAAGAGGAGGCTCAGGGCAGACCTCACTGCTGTCTACAACTACCTGAAGGGAGGTTGTAGCCAGGTGGGGGTCGGTCCCTGGAGGTGTTCAAGAAAAGACTGGATGAGGCACTTAGTGCCATGGTCTAGTTGATTGGGTAGGGCTGGGTGATAGGTTGGACTGGATGATCTTGGAGGTCTCTTCCAACCTGTCTGATTCTCTGATTCTATGAATGAGCAGAGGAAAAGGAGAGAGTTAGGCAGTCTGTTTCTCATAAATTCCATCAAATTATAAAGACTAATTAAGAAAACAAGACAAAGCAAAACCAAAATAAACAATCAAGCAAACAAATAGAGATTGATTTTTTTGTCGAATGTTCATTCTAAAGCTTTTTGGAAGCTTCTGTGGTGCAATTCAATAAGAAATCTTTTGCAGTGACTCAGAAAATGCTGTATTCTTGTAACAACAAACTTGTATTCTTTGTAGGGAAAGCAACAGACCTACCACTGGTTTGGTGAATATGTAGGCTGATTGGTCTTTTCCTTGGTAGCCCTTTCACACTTCTTTTCTTTATATCCTTCCATCCCTCTCCTTTGCCTTATCTTCTTCCCTCTCACTTCTTCTTTGACTGCTTCAGAAATTCAATACCATCACAGAACCATTTAGACTGGGACAGACCTTTAAGATCATCCAGTCCAATAATTAACCTGGCACTACCAAGTCTACTGCTAAATCATCTTTCTAACTTACTAAATTGTTAGGTTATTACAGTTACCTTTTTGTTGTTGTTATTGTTATTTAGAAGCTAGAATGAGCAGGTATCAGTATTTATTCCTTTAGTCAGCTGCACCTAGAAGATATTTTGAAACATATATTTTATGTGGCAGACTCTATATTTAATCAAAAAAAAAAAATCACTGAACACAATAAAGATTTGGAGTCCTACAGAGGGACTTAGAGCTTCATTATCTTCTCTCTTCCTCCTGGTTTTTGCATAATGCTAAGAGCTAAATTCGCTACAAACAGACCTTCTTGGTTAAGAAATGTAAAATTAAGAAAAGTGTAGGAGCTTAGAATCCTGTCACTTAATACAGCTGACCTCACTGCTATCTAAGCAGACAGACCTAGATAGGAGAACTAGGTACTTTTCTATCTAATTTTCCTGCTGTGTGCTTAGGGAATACATAATATGCACCAGTAGAAGTGGCCTGCCTACGAAAAGCAAATCATTCAGGAGAATTAGCACAGAAGCTACAAGAAAAGCACAAAGATTAGTAGTTTCTTCAAGGTAAGTATCACAAATAACAGTCTAGGAGGTCTTGACCATTGGAACGAGGCAAGTTCTAAAGCCCAAAATGAGAGCAGAGATCATTGTTCAGAAAGGAGTTTTCTAAGACAGTGCTGAAGTCTCAACCGAATTTATTCGGCTTACCAAAACCAGTGAATGCGGCTTCTAAAATTAAGACAATATTTAAAGGATTAAAATCTTGACATTTTCTTATAGAATCATAGAATCATAGAATGATAAGGTTGGAAGGGACCTCAAGGATTATCTAGTTCCAACCCCCTGCCATAGGCAGGGACACCTCCCACTAGAACAGGTCACTCAAGGCCTTCTCCAACCTGGCCTTGAACACCTCCAGGGAGGGAGCAGCCACAACCTCCCTGGACAACCTGTGCCAGTGTCTCACCACCCTCACTGGAAAGAACTTCCTCCTAACATCCAGTTTCAATCTCTCTTCTGCCAGTTTAAACCCATTGCCCCTCATCCTGTCATTACAAGACCTTGTACAATAGTCCCTCCCCAGCCTTCCTGTAGGCCCCCTTCAGATACTGGAAGGCTACTATAAGGTCTCCTGGAAGCCTTCTCTTCTCCAGGCTGCAGAGCCCCAACTCTTGTAGCCTGTCCTCATAGCAGAGCTGCTGCAGCCCTCTGATCATCTTCAGAGTGTTCAAAAAGAGTACACCATCACTGGAAACAATCCCCTTAAAAAAAAATATAAAATCTCACAATCCATTAATTCATCTGTAGAGATACTATAGAAGTGTAGAGTAGAATTTTGACTACTTTATTACTTAGTGCACATGCTATTACCATACTACTAACATTAAACGGGCTGATTCACTTCACAGACTACCCAGTACTGTTACTAAATTCCACAGTGACTGTTTTATTATGCTAATTGATAATCCAGTGTGCTCCAAAGATTATAGAGGGAAAAAAAAAAAAAAAAAGACATTAAAGCTACAAAATCAAAGGGTAACAACTTTATAATGCCTCCTTAATTTAGTGAAATACAATTAAAGTCACACAGAGATAAAATTGAATATGAATACCAAAACGAATGTAATTGACAGAGCAAATGCTGCATGAGAGGAAAAAGAAATGTCAATAAACTGCAGTGCCTCTGAGCTGTGCCACTGGGCAGGAGCATTGAACAGCACAAGTCTTAAAGTCCTTGGGGACAGCCAATAGTGAAGAAACCTGTGATGAACACTTATGAAATCACAAGCAGACGGTATTGGAAGAGTCTGATTTCCTAGGCGTGCAAAAAGCACTGGAAATGCAATGTGGACTGTAATTACTGTAGAAGCTTGACAGTGCATAAGAAAAATGCTCCATTGATTGGAACAATTTGAGCTGAACATACTGCAATTTGTAAAACCTTCAGTGCCGGCAACATGCATTTAGGAAATGGTTTCTTTCAGGACGTAATCTGTGGGAGAAGCTGCCTTGGTGCTTACATTACCTTTGCTGGAGTTGGTAGAGATGTGGTAGTGTAACCTTCCAATTCATGCTATTGTAGGTCAGCAATTCAGTAGCTTCTCTATGCTGGGCTACTTAATAAAATGACTTATTTTCATATGCCAGTTCCCTTGGCATCTCCTAACTGATTGTATCCTGTCTGGGGGAACTGCACCAGCCCTATTTACCTCTATATCACATCTTCAAACTTCTTTTTGTGGACTGCTGGGATCAGTAATGGTGTGTAAGTGGAGATCTCATTTTCAGTGGAAATTTTCAACACCAATATGATCTGCTGTTAGAAATCTGAAGGCATTATCTTCTACAGGCCGTGTGACTATAGTGATAAACGACCCGCATAACTGGAGGGGAGTTGCATTCCTGTTGACTGTGTAGGATAAAAGTGTAGCTTTGTAGAAGGTGCACTTTCAAATTTCTATTTTATTATTCCTGGAAGCAGAGTGTATGTGTCCAGAAAAAAAAAAAAAAAATCCTTCTTAGGGTATGTGCTGGTTTGAGGCTAATTGGAATATTTTAATGGAGAAAATTATATTACAGGCTATGAAAAGGAAACAATGGTGATGTCTACTTCACTCATAGGGTTACTGAGATGCATAATACTAAGAACATGAAACATAGATAAGACACTCTCATGGAGAGTCTTGGGCTCTCTAGCTGTTTTGGTCTGGACCTCTCTGCTAATCTAACTAACCACTTTCCTTCTAACCTCCCTGACTCCTCCAAACTCACCTTGAGTGTAAGGCAAACACTGAGGTAAGGTAGAGGGATGGGGAGAAGGTGGAAGGGTGGTTGGGAGCCCCTCCTGGGGACTCTGATTTCTGGGAGGGTTGTTGTGTTTCTGTATTATCTTTAACTTGTATATTTCTGTAAATATTCCTGTCTATTGTGTATATCTCTGCTTGTACATTGTGCTAAGCTGTAAATAGAGCTTCAGTCCTTAACTTCCAGCTGGCTGAGTCTAGTCTGGGTGATTTTACAAAGTGTGGGGGGGCAGGGAACTCCCAAACCATCACAGGGTATATTCACTATATCTGTCCTGTGAAGAGAAAGTAGGAGTTTGGTCCCCCTAGGTGTCAACACAACACATTTTTGAAATAATGAACTTCCAGCTGAAGAACAACTTCTGAAGTTGTCCATATCTAGCAAATTGGAGTTTACATGAAGTTTACTGATGGAACAAGTTCAGAGGAGGGCCATGAAAATTATCAGAGGGTTGGAGCACCTCTACTACAAAGACAGGCTGAGGGAGTTGGGGTTGTTCAGTCTGGAGAAGAGGAGGTTCCAGGAAGACCTAATAGCACCCTGCCAGTACCTGAAGGGGACCTACAAGGATGGAGACTGTTTACAAAGGCCTGTGGTGATAGGGCAAGGGGCAGTGGCTTCAAACTGGAGCAGAGCAGATTTAGATTGGATGTTAGGAACAAGTTCTTTACTATGAGGGTGACAGAACACTGGAACAGGTTGCCCAGGGAGATATTTCAGGTGAGGCTTTACAGGGCTCTGGGCAACCTAATCTAGTTGAGGATGTCCTTGCTGACTGCAGGATGGGCTGGACTAGATGACTTTTGGAAGTCCTTTCCAGCCTGGACCATTCTATGATTCTATGACTATAATCAATTTTTACAACTTGACTATTTTAAAGTTGTATAGCAAAAACTGAATACAACTGGACTGGAGAATTAATCTCAGCTTTTTTTGACATCTACAGTGCAGATGGCTACATGTGAACTAAAGCATGTAAACAAATTCTATAACTGAATGGGAAAATCATATCTTCAAGAAAATGACTCATTTCAGCTAAGGAAGATGCCTAAAATAAAGTGGAATAATTATGGTCATTACATGTCTAAAATGCTCAGATGTACATTGTCAACTTTTGATATTAAATAAAAAGAAGGAAGAAGCTGTTTGAGACAACTCAGTAACTGCATCCTGCCTCAAATGTGGTACATTTATATTCAAGTCTTACTCTCAATAAGAATGTTTGACTTATTTGAATAACTCTTGCATCACAAACTGGTATTTTCCCCATTAACTGCAGTTGCTGCAAATGTCTTGGTAGCTGAGTTGATCTCACAGGAAAATAACAGTCAATGGTGATACATGAACCAGTAAATTAAGCATTCCCAGACTGGTTCAGACACTGAGATGCCCTAGCACAGAATGGCTCAAATCCATAGAACTAAGGCACAAGAGGGAACTGCCTCAAGCTTCAACAGGGTAGATTTAGACTGGACATAGGAAAACTTTTTTCACAGAAGGCCTGGGATGAGCTGCCCAGGGAGGTGGTTGAGTCACCAACCCTGGGTGTGTTTAAAGGTTGTATAGATGTGGTGCTTGGGGATATGGCCTAGGGATGGACTTTGTAGAGTAGGGATATTGGTTGGACTTGATCTTGAGAGCGTTTTCCAGACTGAATGTTTCTGTGATTTGGTGTCTAAATCTTCATATCTCATAGGGTCTGCAAACTATATCTGGTGGGAGCAGCACCTGCTTTAAGTTAATTCCTGAACTGGCCAGAGAATTGTTTAGGGTTAGTATTCAGACTGGGTTCAAAACACCTCCAGGAGCTACACTAACAATTTGAAGTATACAATTAAATTATACAGTTAAGACAATCAAGGTTAATGATGACCTCAACAAGTTTGGATTTTCTAATGGAGATTGTTGCATTGTAAATTGCCAAACTTGTTTTAGATTACATGTGTAAATAGGTAAATATGTAAAAGAAATGTTGGTTTAGATAGGTAAATTGAAGTCAAAACACAGGGAAGCTACAAGACAAGACCAGTGATCTAGATAATATTTTGTGAATCCACTTGTGTGATGGTGTACCAGGTTAGGGCGGATCCCTCCCCTGTAGAATAAACTCATCACAACGCAGATTTTTTTGTGAAGTCAGGAATAAAAAAAAAAAAGAATTTGTATTTCTTATAGTTTAAATACAACAGTATAAGGAGACTATAACTACTACAGGAATATAATCTTACCTGACAAATTTAGTGGCTTTTTATGAAGAAGTCACAGCGACAGTGGACAAGGGAAGGGCAATTGATGTCATCTACCTGGACCTGAGCAAGGCATTTGACTCTGTCCCACATGACATCCTGGTCACCAAGCTAGAAAAACATGGACTTGATGGGTGGAGCACTGCTGGATGAGGAATTGGCTGGATGGTGGCACACAGAGAGTGGTGATCAAGGGCACAATGTCCACCTGGAGACCAGTG
>WBNM01020472.1:3366-14560 GCA_013399055.1 Ramphastos sulfuratus
GTAAAGGTAATACAGAAACACAACACCCCTCCCAGAAATCAGAGACCCCAGGAGGGGCTCCCAACCACCCTTCCACCTTCTCCCCACCCCTATACCTTACCCCAAGGTTTTGAGGATCGGCCAGAGGAGGAGTTAGAAGAAAAGGGATTAGTGAAATTAATTTGTTGGAGAGAAGAAGCCAGAAGTTGCAGGACAGCCCCAGACACTGTACCCCAGAGAGTGCCACAAGCCCGACTGACTTATCTATGTTTATGTTCTTAGTTTTATCTGTGTCAACAAACCTATGAGTGAAGTAGACATCACCATTGGTTCCTTTTCACAGCCTATAATATAAATTTCTCTATTAAAATATTCCAATTAGCCTTAAACCAGCACATAGGAAGTCTAACTGATTGTATGATGTGCACTGGAATTGCAAAGCTGAGCTTGTTTCTTTTCTGCTTTTTTTTTTCAGTGATTTTTGTCCTGTTGGGCAGCTGCCTCCTGAGTGACTCTGGAGCGATGCCAGCCACTTGAGCTGAATCAAGCAGTGGCAGGGACAGCATCTACCCGGGCTGGAGTTTTAATCTCAGGCACGTGGCGCTCGCACAAGTGGTCCCCGGTGAGTTGTACGTAAGCGCAGCTTCTCTCTGTCTCTAGCAACTGGCACCTTGCTGCAAACTAGGTTTTGGGTGCAAAGACTTACCTGCATTGCTTGTTTTTCCTGCAGGGTGACTGGCAAGCTTAGGGGAAATGAGAGTGGTCCAGGTTATCAGCTAATCTTAAGAAATCATTGCTAAGGGCACAAAGATGCTCAGAGAGCTGCAGCAGCTCTGCTCTGAGGACAGGCTGGAGAAGAGAAGGCTTCCAGGAGAACGTGGAGTGGCCTTCCAGTATCTGTAGGGGACCAATAAGAAGGCTGGGGAGGGACTATTGACAAGGTCTTGTAATGAGAGAATGAGCAGTAATGGGTTTAAACTGGTGGAGGGGAAATTGAAATTGAATGTTAAGAAAAAATTCTTTACAGTGAGGGTGGTGAGGCACTGGCACAGGTTGCCCAGGGAGGTTGTGGAGCACAGAATCACCCAATGCAATCACATTGGGTGATTCTGTGTTCCACAACCTCCCTGGAGGTGTTCAAGGCCAGGTTGGAGGAGGCCTTGAGTGACCTGTACTAGTGAGAGGTGTCCCTGCCTATGGCAGGGGGGTGGAACTGGATGATCCTTGAGGTGCCTTCCAACCTTACCATTCTATGATTCTACCATTGGTTTGTATGTTTATGGCTTACTTTCTCCTCTCCCTCCACTAAGCAAGTGCCATCCTGATGGAACCAAACTATTGCTGTGTACTAGACAGTATCACCACACCTTTTTAATCAGGGGTGGTTTTGTACCCTCTGCCTTAGTGTTTCATAGCCTAGCAATACAAGCTGTGGGGCTCTGATAACAGTAGTGGTGACTGGCTGCTGTCAGTGTGAGGATGATGAAAAACTTGTGTGGGTGTGTGTTTGTGCTTGTTCCCTCCCTCTACAGCTGAACAGAATAGGAAACTCCAAAAGCCTTTTATGTAAGTGGCATTTTTTTTAGTCCTGTTGAAATCTGTGGCTGTGTGCAGACTTTATCCCTGACTTCTCTTTGAAAATGCATTATAAGAAAAAAGAGTGTGCATATTCTGACCTGCAAAGCATGACCCTGTCTTCAGTGCAATACTTAGCCACTGCACATTTTTTTAACTTGAGGAGAAGGTGGTTTCCAGTCAGTTTTGACCATCTGTGATTTTCCTTGGTAAAACAATGGTAATCTGCTTCTTCCAGCAGCTGAAAAGTTGTGATTCTTTGACAGCAGATGTGTGGAATGCTGCCTCGCAGCTCGTAACACCCTGCTTTATTTAAGACACTGTCATACTGGGCTGACTGCTGTCTTCTCAGGGGTGTTGAACCAAGGAATTCTTGATGAGATGCAGCCCAGTCTGCAAGGCACATGTCTGCTATTAAAAACAACATATGTGCTCTTGGCTGTTGCTAATAATTTAAACACCTCTTGTGAAGTTTGGGGGAAGTAGCCCCTCTGTTGATGGATGCAGTGCCACTGAAGCATCAACATGATACAGCTCAGCACCAGATACCAAATCTTCCTATGAAGGCCAGAGTTGAAGACTGGTGCTTCAAACAGAATCATAGAATCATAGAATGGTAAGGTTGGAAGGCACCTCAAGGATCATCCAGTTCCAACCCCCTGCNTTCAGAACCACTTGATCTCCAGAAGGCAGAAGAGTCCCCTGTAAGGATGGGTGCAGGAAGGGCAATGCATGTCCTGTGCTCTTGTCTGACTCTTTCAGGGTTTATCACATTGGAATGCTCTTGTTGGAGTATCTGGACAAAAGCCTGGAGGTCAGTGCCAAACTGAGCTGTGCAGCAGTTGGAAAATTACTCAGGCCTGGTAAATTATGGGGGTAATTCTGGTTTTATGTTAGGGAATGTAAAGGCAAAACAAGGAATTCAAGTACATTATTTGAAGGTTCAGTAGTCCATTAAACCAGCATAAACCAAGTAGGTTTTTATTGATGGAAAGTTTGGAAAACCAAATTTGTTGCTGTGGTCAAGTATCCCATTGTATTTCAGGACTAGTGGAGTCCCTCAGGGGTCAGTACTGGGACCAGTGTTATTCAATGTATTCATTAATGAGGGCACAGAGTGCATTGTCAGCAGTTTGCTGACAACACCAAGCTGGGTGCAGTGGCTGCCGTAGCGCGGAGTTGTGATGCCGTTCAGAGAGACTTGGACAGGCTGAGAGTTGGGCAGGGACAAACTGAGTGAAGTTCAACAGGGACAAGTGTGGAGTCATGCACCTGGGAAAGAACAATCCCAGGGATCAGTATAGGTTGAGGATTGATCTGCTGGAGGGCAGTGAAGGGAAGAAGGACTTGGGAGTCCTGGTGGATGGAAGGATGGCCATGAGCCAGCAGTGTGCTCTTGGGGCCAGGAGGGGCAATGCCATTCTGGGGTGGATTAGAAGGGCTGTGGTTAGTAGGTCGAGGGAGGTTCTCCTACCCCTCTACTCTGCCCTGGTGATGCCACATCTGGAGTACTGTGTCCAATTCTGGGCTCCCCAGTTCAAGAGGTACATAGAACTGCTTGAGAGAGTCCAGGTCAGAGCCCCAGAAATGATTAAGGAAGTTGAACATCTTTCTTATGAGGAGAGCCTGAGGGAGATGAGGAGTTTTTGCTTGGAGAGGAGACAACTAAGGGGTGACCTCATTCATGTTTATAAATATGTGCAGGGTGAGTGCCAGGAGGCTGGAGCCAGGCTCTGCTGGGCAATGCCCAGTGACAGGACATGGGACAATGGTGGAACCTGAGGCGTGGGAGGTTCCATTTGACCCTGAGGAAGATTTTTTTTTTTTTCCCCTGTGAGGGTGACAGAGCACTGGAACAGGCTGCCCAGGGGGGTTGTGGAGTCTCCCTCTCTGGAGATATTCCAGAACTGTCTGGATTCAAGAACGTTCCTGTGAGATCTACTCTGGGTGATGCTACTCTGGCAGAGGGACTGGACCAGATGATCTTTCAAGGTCCCTTCCAGCCCCTGACATTCTATGATTCTGTGATTCTATGATTGTATTTTTACAAGTTGGAAGATACCTGTGCTGAAGACTCCTTCATTCTCACTACCACTGCTCTTCCTGCCTCAGTTCAAACATAACAGCTGCTATCTTGGGAATCACTGAAGTTAGGGGCAGTTCCTTTGTGCTGCTGGAGAGCTCTGAATCTCAGCACTTAAATAATAGAACAATGTCAGTGCTAACTCCAGCATCTTTGAAGGAGAAAGGTTTTAAAATCGTTGCAATTGATTTTCTTTGTGTGTGGAAATAGATAGCAAGGTAGGAATTGAAGCAATGGTTTTTATATATAATCATTACTGGTTTGGTTGATGCAGGNTTCCTTTCTTATACATCTCAGCAAGACTATGAGTGAATTGATCACAATTGTTTTTCTTTCACAGCCTATAAGATAATTTTCTCTGTTAAAATATTCTAATTAGCCTCAAACCAGCACAGCAGCAAAGGACAAAGCCAAACTGCTAGCATCTTTGCCCAGCATGGGGTGGGGAGCAGGAGGTCCCCACGGTGTGGGCCAAGTGAAGCCAGGTCTGGGTGCTGCTGGCAGATCTCTCTAAATAGGACCTAAGGAATTGCCAGGCTTGCAAACTGGCACAGCATGGTGCAGAAGTGGGTGACTGTCCAAAAGCAGGGCTGGTGCAAAAGTGGAAGCTGTCCAAAAGTGGGAACTCTGTAAAGGCTGGAAGCCCATTCTTTCTTCTCACTCTGTCTATGCTTTTCCTAGACACTGTGTCCATTTGCCATAGATATTGGGCACAAAGAATCCAGCCAAGCACCAGCCTGTGACACTGTGGGCTTTGCCATGGGTCAGCACAGGTGTGGACAGGTACCCGTGGCTGTTCTCCTTCCGTCAGCACAGGTGCGGACAGGTGCCTGTGGCTGTTCCCTTTCCAGTCAGCACAGGTGCGGACAGGGGCCCGTGGCTGTTCCCCTTCCAGTCAGCACAGGTGCGGACAGGGGCCCGTGGCTGTTCCCCTTCCAGTCAGCACAGGTGCGGACAGGGGCCCGTGGCTGTTCCCCTTCCAGTCAGCACAGGTGCGGACAGGGGCCCGTGGCTGTTCCCCTTCCAGTCAGCACAGGTGCGGACAGGGGCCCGTGGCTGTTCCCCTTCCAGTCAGCACAGGTGCGGACAGGGGCCCGTGGCTGTTCCCCTTCCAGTCAGCACAGGTGCGGACAGGGGCCCGTGGCTGTTCCCCTTCCAGTCAGCACAGGTGCGGACAGGGGCCCGTGGCTGTTCCCCTTCCAGTCAGCACAGGTGCGGACAGGGGCCCGTGGCTGTTCCCCTTCCAGTCAGCACAGGTGCGGACAGGGGCCCGTGGCTGTTCCCCTTCCAGTCAGCACAGGTGCGGACAGGGGCCCGTGGCTGTTCCCCTTCCAGTCAGCACAGGTGCGGACAGGGGCCCGTGGCTGTTCCCCTTCCAGTCAGCACAGGTGCGGACAGGGGCCCGTGGCTGTTCCCCTTCCAGTCAGCACAGGTGCGGACAGGGGCCCGTGGCTGTTCCCCTTCCAGTCAGCACAGGTGCGGACAGGGGCCCGTGGCTGTTCCCCTTCCAGTCAGCACAGGTGCGGACAGGGGCCCGTGGCTGTTCCCCTTCCAGTCAGCACAGGTGCGGACAGGGGCCCGTGGCTGTTCCCCTTCCAGTCAGCACAGGTGCGGACAGGGGCCCGTGGCTGTTCCCCTTCCAGTCAGCACAGGTGCGGACAGGGGCCCGTGGCTGTTCCCCTTCCAGTCAGCACAGGTGCGGACAGGGGCCCGTGGCTGTTCCCCTTCCAGTCAGCACAGGTGCGGACAGGTGCCTGTGGCTGTTCCCCTTCCAATCAGCAGAGGTGTGGACAAGTGCCTGTGGCTGTACCCCCTGCAAGCCCGCAGCAGGGTGAAAGCAGTTTTCTCACCGCTGCCTTCCCCCTTTCAAACCTTCAGAGAGGGAGGGGAGGAGAAAGGGATTTGGAGTGCCCCACAGCAATACCACAGATTTCTCTAGAATCCTAATTTTTTTAATGTAAATAAAATGTTTCTTTTGCAGTGGAAGAATATCTGCATCTTGGTCATGAAAGTCCCTAATTTAAGATCAGTTTTTGTCTTGTTACACCTATGGTCACAGTCTGACTCCCAGGCTTGAATGCCAGCGTAGGGGGACAGGCATAAAACTTTGCTGCCCTGTATCATGAGTGGGAAATCATCTCCATATGGAAAGACTTGTTTAGAAATCCCACAATCATCAGGAAGGTACATTGAAAATTCACTGCACAAATAAAGATTGAGTCAGCCTAAGCCTGCTTACCCTGTCAGGTGGTGATTACATCCTGATGTAAATCACCTGGTGCTATGAATACATCCAATTTGATGGGTTTGCCTAAGGCTGCACTTAAGAAAAGTGTGTGAGCTTCAAATGCAGGAGTTTTTCTGAGGGTGCTGTAGTAGCAAACCACAGAGCTTCAAGTGCACCATACACACAGAGTGCCCTGCACTTGGCTTAGGCAGTGTTTTACTCTTTGTTTCAGTCCCTCTCTGTTGATTTTACTACCTGCAGATGCAGTGTGCTCTTTTGAAACTGCAGTTGGAATCTTCATCCATAACCTCAGTGATACCTGCCTGGTGAGTGCAGGGCAGGCTGTGGATGTAGTCTGCCTGGACTTCAGCAAAGCCTTTGACACCATCTACCACAAAAAGCTCCTGGCAAAGCTGGCAGCTCCTGGCTTGGACAGATTCATTCTGATATGGGTCAAGAACTGGCTGGAGGGCTGGGCCCAGAGAATGGTGGTGAATGGTGCCACATCCAGCTGGCAGCTGGCACCAGTGGTGTGCCCCAGGGATCAGTGCTGGGCACAGTCCTGTTCAATATCTTTATTGATATGAAGGACCAGGGGATTGAGTCCAGCATCAGTAAGTTTGCAGGTGACAGGAAGTTAGGAGCAGGTGTGGATCTGTTGGAGGGCAGGGGGACCCTGCAAAGTGACCTGGACAGGCTGGATGGGNGGTGGTGGAGTCACCATCCCTGGAGGGGTTGAAGCAAAGCCTGGCTGGGGCACTTAGTGCCATGGTCTGGTTGATTGGCTAGGGCTGGGTGATAGGTTGGGCTGGGTGAGCTTGGAGATCAACCTGGTTGATTCTATGATTCTGTGATTTCTAGCTCTTACTTATAGGCATCCTTTGGTGTCAGAGCAGTATTACACCAAAGTGATTGGCTAGTATTAATACAGATGTTGCTGAGTCAGGCAAATGAACCTCCTGTCCTAGATGTTTATGTTGCTGGATGCTGAAATACACCACATTATTTAAACTGGAAGAGGGTAGGTTTAAACTGGATGTTAGGAGGAAGTTATTTGCAGTGAGGGTGGTGAGACACTGGCACAAGCTGCCCAGGGAGGTTGTGGCTGCTCCCTTCCTGGAGGGGTTCAAGGCCAGGTTGAATGAGGCCTTGAGTGACCTGTTTTAATGGGAGGCGTCCCTGCCTGTGGCAGGGGGTTGGAACTAGATGATCCTTGAGGTCCCTTCCAACCTTAGTATTCTATGATTCTATGGTGAGCCTGCAAATAGTAGTCAGATAGCTATGATTATCTTGAAACTTAAGGAAAATATTAGCTTAAGGAGTTGTAGAAATCAAACCTCTCTTTTCTGAACATATATCTAATGTGGAATATACATTTAATTGTGGAACACTGAAACAGTGTGCCTTGGGAGGTAGTTGAGGCCCCATCCCTGGAGATACTCAGTCAGGCTCTGGGCAACCTTATCTGGTAGAGGATGTCCCTGCTGACTGCAGGAGGGTTGGACTGCATGACCTTTGGAGGGCCCTTCCAACCCAAACCATTCTGTGAGTCTGCATTTTGCTCTGGATCTGTGGAGTCACTGAAGCTAGATGGCTACTCCTGGTGGTTTCACACAGTAAAATGTAACTTATTTCTCAGCAGGACTAAATGGGACTTCACTTTTGAGACACCTGTGTTATCTGTTCCAATCACCTGTGTTTTCCATTTAAAAAATAAAATCCCTAGCAAACGTTGGGTTTTTCTTTGTGTATTTCAAAACACACAATTACCCTATCTTTAATGCCTTGAAGATAGGGAGGGCCATGCCCACATCAAGATCTGGCTGCTCAGAGTGGGGGGGATTTGCTTTTGGAGAAATAGAGGAATCTGGGAATATTGAGTATTGTCATTGCATGTGGTGTGGTTGCTGATGCCCACGTGCCTGGCTCTGCAGGCAAGGGATCAGTGTCGCTAATGAGAGCCACGTTGCTTGCCAAGTGTTGACAGCTTGTTATTACTGACTGTTTTTTCCTCCTGGCTTGTGGTTGAAAAGGTTTAGGAGATCATAGTCTGTTCCCTCAGGTGACTCAGGGAAGCACTGGGGTTGGTTCTTTTTGGATTCAGGGAGATGAGAGATGCTGTGCTGTTCATCTGTGCTGAGTTCACAATTACTTCAGTGTGTAGGATGGATTTTCTTCACATACCCAAAATAATCAGGCTCCCCTGGAGTGAAAGAGGATGTGAAGAAAAGGAGCAGTGAGGAGAGCTAAAGGAGGAAGAAGTGGTAGTTAAACAGGTTAGAATCTTGGTTTTAGGTAGAGTGTTTATTTTATGGCAGCCATTCCTGTTGCATAGATAAGGATACAGCAAGGGTGAGCTGCCAGTAGGTGTATCATAGAATCATAGGTTGGAAGGGACCTCAAACCTCATCCAGTTCCAACCCCCTGCCATAGGCAGGGACACCTACCGCTAGTACAGGTCACTCAAGGCCTCATCCAACCTGGTCTTGAACACTTCCAGGCAGGGAGCAGCCACAACCTCCCTGGGCAACCTGTGCCAGTGTCTCACCACCCTCACTGGAAAGAACTTCCTCCTAACATCCAGTTTCAACCTCCTCTCTGCCAGTTCAAACCCATTGCCCCTTGTCCTGTCATTGCAAGACCTTGTCAATAGTCCCTCCCCAGCCTTCCTGGAGCCCCCTTCAGATCCTGGAAGGCTACTCTAAGGTCTCCTGGAAGCCTTCTCTTCTCCAGGCTGCAGAGCCCCAACTCTCTCAGCCTACCCTCATAGCAGAGCTGCTGCAGCCCTCTGAGCATCTTGGTGGCCTCCTCTGGACCCACTCCAACACTTCCATGTCCTTCCTGTGCTGGGGGCTCCAGAACTGCATACAGGACTGCAGCTGGGGTCTGACGAGAGCAAAGGGGATGAAATAGAAGTAGAATAGAAAGTGTATGATATAGAATATGGTATTTGCTCAGCCAGGTAAGGAGGAGTTGTGTTATCAGCCAGTTTCCCTCTGTCTTTTCAAAAAGGGTTGTAGAAGAAATTGTTTAATGCTGTGGTGTGCTCTGGACTGCTGAAAATTAAATTAGATCCAATGACATCCAAACCAACCCATGGAGCAGCGGGGAGCACCCTTCTGAGCAGGGCTGTTTGAATTGGCTTCCACCTTTGTTTTGAGAGGTTGCTGTGGTGATGAATAACCTTTGTGTGGAGGGTGTGTGAGCCAGACTGCCTGTGTGCCTTGGTGCTTGCGCAGAAAACAGCGTTGCTGTGGGCACAGCTTTTCACTCTTGCATCAGAGCATGCAGCCTGGCATTGGTCAGCTGCTGCCCAAAACGAGTTACAGACCATAACTATTGTCTTAGGGCTAGTTACTGACGTGGTGTTGACCCACAGCTCAGTTCCTCACATTACTTTCCTGCCAGGTAGCAGGAGACTGAGTGATGACAAGGCAGTAGCTTTTTTCCATGGCATGGAAGGGGAGTTGCAGTGTAGCTGATATGCCTTATTTGCACAAGCTTATGACACCTGAGCTTTGTGGCATTACCTGGGCTTGAGGAAGGATAGCAGGTAAAGAAATAGACCAACAATGGCACCCTAGAGAAAGAAACAGGGCAATTACATTATCTAAGAGGGCTTTTTTGTTTTTTTTTTTTTTACCCTATTATTGCAAAAATTCCATTTCTCTATACCGAGGCAAAAACTTGGGTGGTTGGTTTTTTTTTTTCCTGTGGATTAATGTTTCTTCCTACTCTCCATTTACTAATAACTACTATAAGAAACCCTCATTAAATTTACTGCAGCTCGAAATTAGATTAGTATCTTTTTCCTACTAAGATACAAAAATATAATGTAAGAGCCACACAGTGATACAAAAGTGACTGTGTGAAAATGAGAATATGAATATTGAGGCTTACATGCTTTGTATAATCCCACTCATGCCAAGTGTAGTTTGATGGTACTGTTGTCTGGAGATGTTATAGATGTCACTTCTAAGTGAAAGAATTGTCTTGGAGAAAGTCGTGGAAACTTTGTTTTTCCCCTGCTAGAAAACCCTAGAAAGGGTTGACAAAAATTGATTACCACCAGAGGCAGCTCAGAGAATTTTCTTCCTTGCATATTGCCCTCGTGCCTAATATCTGTGAAGCTGCTCCATGCATAACTTGTAGAAACTGAGTCACTCAGAGAGTGGTGATCAAGGGCACAATGTCCACCTGCAGGCCAGTGCCAAGTGGCTCCCTCAGGGGTCAGTGCTGGCACCAGTGCTGGTTAACATCTTTGTCAGTGCCATGGACAGAGGAATCAGTGCAGCCTCAGCAAGTGTGCAGATGGCACCAAGCTGTGTGGCACAGGTGACTTGCTAGAGGGCAGGGATCCATGCAGAGGGACCTGGACAGGCTGCAGAGGTGTGCCCAGGCCAACCTCAGGACATTCAGCAAGGCCAAGTATAAGGTCCTGCACCTGGGTAGGCACAATCCCAAAGACAGCTCCAGGCTGGGTGGGGAGTGGCTGAGAGCAGCCCTGAGGAACAGGCCCTGGGGGTCTGGGGTGCTGAAAAGCTCAAGATGAGGCTGCAGTGTGAGTGCAGCCCAGACAGCAACTGTGTGCTGGGCTGCAGCAAGAGCAGNTGAGTTCTGTGTTACAGAATCATAGAATTGTCAGGGCTGAACGGGATCTCAAGGATCACCTAGCTCCAACCCCCACACCATGGGCAGGGACACCTCAAACTAGATCAGATTGCTCAAAGCCACATCCAATCTGATCTTAAAAACTTGCAGGGATGAGACTTCTACCACCTCCCTGGGTAACCTGTGTTAGTGTCTCACCACCCTCATGGTGAAGGACTTCTAGCATCCAGTCTAAATCTATCCTCCTCTAGCTTTGTATCCATTCCCCCCAGTCCTATCACTACCTGACACACTAAAAAAAAAATAGCAGCTTTCTTGTAGCCCCCTTCAGATACTGGAAGGCCACAATAAGTTCTTCTTGGAGCCTTCTCTTCTCCAGACTCTACAGCCCCAAGTCTTTCAGTCTATCTTCATAGGAGAGGTGCTCCAGCCCTCTCCCCATGTCTTCAGAGACCATCATAATTTGTGGTTTCATTTGTGAGGCTGTGTACTGGAAGGTTGTCTTGTTCTTAACTGCAGATGTACTGGTGGATGAAAAAGAAAGATGAAAAGATTTTAAAAGCAGTAAAGCTGCTTGCAGTATTTTAAGGGAAAGTGATGAAGGCAGAGTGCATGGGTGCCTTGAGCAACTGGTGGGACTTCTTGCTAGGTTGGAGCAGTTGAGGGAATAACCTCCTCTCCCTCTAGCAGTTTATGTCATCTTCTGGGCCCCTCAATTT
>WBNM01020481.1:0-12211 GCA_013399055.1 Ramphastos sulfuratus
CCCAAGCCATTCTATGATTCAGCTGCTCCCCAGGGCAGCATTCTCTGGGCTGGTGACCACTGCAGTCTGCTGCTCAGCTCTCTCCAAGGTCTCTGCACTTCTCCCACTGAGGGGACCAGCAGGGAGTGTTCTGGAGATCTTGCAGGTGCAATCCCTGTTCCATAGAGAATCACAGAACAGTGAGGTTGGACGGGACCTCAAGAATCATCTAGTTCCAACCCCCTGCCATAGGCAGGGACACATCCCACTGGGACAGGTCACTCAAGGCCTCATCCAGCCTGGCCTTGAACACCTCCAGGGAGGTTGTGGAGCACAGAAGCACCCAATGTGATCAAAGATCACATTGGGTGATTCTGTGCTTCATAACCTCCCTGGGCAACCTGTGCCAGTGTCTTACCACCCTCACTGGAAAGAACAAAGATCCAGACCAGGTTGGTCAGAGAGGTGGGGGAGAAGCCACAGGAGCCCTGGCCCTGCTCTAACCATGAACCCACGCCCGGCCCACACTTCACTGAGGGTGCCTGGTGGCTTCAGCCATACCTCTGCTGGTGCTGCCCAGCACTCCTGAGCTGCCCTTTAGCAGCACATCCCCTTCTAAAGCTGCCAGAGCCTTTGTTCTTCCCCAGAATAGCTGCAGACAGAGGCAGGGCAAGGCTGGCCACCGGGCGCGGCATTGTGCTGTCAGGCTAAAGAGAAGCTGATGGGATAATAATTAATTGCAGTCTCCCTGTAATAAAAGACAAGACAAAGCAAGAGATATAAATAAAATCATCAAAGGGACTCGCAGAATAGGAGCTGTGTCTGCATTTTGTGGGCAATTTACAAGCCAAAGGAAGGTTGGGAAGCCAAGGACTGCGAGGCAATAAAAATCCATGGAGCCCTCAGCAAGCCGTGACAGCGTCTGGCTGAGCTGCCTTGTTAGCAGCCTGAGGAATAAATTCCCCCAGCACCTTTGTTGCTTAAGGAGCTGGAAAGAGAAGGGGGGGAGGGGGGGGGAGGGAAAAGTTTTAAAGTGGGAGTGACCCCCAGCTCACTCAGACCCCAACAGCAGGGAGGTGCCCTCAGAGAGAATAGAAGAGACAGAAGGCACTCAGCACTGCTCAGAGGGCAACAGGCTGCTAGCAAGTGCTGCCAGCCTGAAATTATGGTCTGGAGAGCTCTGGGCAGCCTGCAGGGCTTTAATGGAGCCTCTTTTAACTCTCTTTGTATCAGTGGGGCTCATTTCCTTACGGCCTGCACAAAAGCAAACCCCTGCCCTGCCCCAAAGCCCAGCTGCCTGCCCCTGCTCTACGGCTGTTGTCGTGGCTGTGCGCTTCCAGCCCAGGGGGGAAGAGGAGGTGACAAGGCAGAGCTGAAAGGGTCCCTGACACAGCCCCAACCCCATGGGCAGCTGCAGCTGGGAGGGCAGGGGCAGCACTCCCCCTGCTCCCTCCTCAGAAGGCTGTGGGAGAGCAGAGTGGACATAAAAATGGATGGATATGAAGGGAAGGGAAGGAAAGATCTGATGCCTGGCACTCAGCTCCTCTTTAATGCCTCATGCTCACTGAGTCAGCCTAGCAAGTGCCTACAGCAGCCAGTGCCACAGCACAGCCCTTTGCTCAGCAGCCTGCCCTGCTCCCCACTGTGGGAAGCCTCTGCTGCACCTCAAGCCCGGGGGCAGAACTGCAGGAAGAAAATGCTCAGGTGCTTTGGGAGGGAGAGCTGCAGCCCTCAGAGCCACCTGGGCCAAACTGCTGCTAGGGCAGGCCTCTCCTCCAAGGAAAAGTCAGCTCAGCTCCACACTGCCATCAGTCCCAGCACACAGATTTCCCTCCCTCATTCCCTAAAGCAAAGGGAGAGGCTGGGAAGGGAGGGAACACAGCGAGGCACAGCCTCTGCTTCTGTGCTAAAAGCTCTCTTAAGTGGCTACACACACCAGGGACAAGCTGGAAGCACAGATCCCAAATCCTGGCCCCAGTCTGGGCAGGCTTTGGGGCTGGTTTTTTTTTTCTCCCTCTCTTTTAAAATTCTCCTTTTAAAATGTCTCCTCTGGTTAAATAAAGGCAAAACAGCAGCTGATTACAATGAGCTGCCACTGCACAGTGTGTGTGTGTCCCCTGACAGCAAACACAATCCTCTTCCCCAAAAGAACAAATAAATCCTCAGCTAAACAATAACTTCCTTAAAGCAGCTGCCAAAGGCTTTCTTCCACCCCTTACCTAAGCAAAGCAACTCCCTTCCCCCATGCCTGCCTCACCAGAACCTCACATCTCAGCAGCATCAAAGCCAGCTGGAAGCAGATCACCTCCTCCCCACCTGCTGCACGCAGGGCTCTGCTTTGCTCAGAGAATCACAGAACGGCTTGGGTTAGAAGAGACCTGAGACACCAACCAGCTCCAACCCCCTGCCATGGGCAGGGACACCTCCCACCAGCCCAGCTTGCTCAGGGACTCATCCAGCCTGGCCTTCAACTTCTCCAGGGAGGAGGCAGCCACAACTTCCCTGGGCAACCTGTGCCAGTGTCTCCCCAGCCTCACTGAAAAGAATTTCTTCCTCATCTCCATTCTCACTCTCCTCTCTCCCAGCTCAAAGCCATTGTCCCTTGTCCTGGCACTGCCAGCCCTTGCCAAAAGTCCCTGCCCAGCTCTCCTGGAGCCCTTCAGCTACTGCAAGGCTGCTCTGAGCTCTCTCTGCAGCCTTCTCTCCTCCAGCCTGAACACCCCCAACTCTCCCAGCCTGTCCCCACAGCAGAGCTTCTCCAGCCTCTGATCACCTCCTCTGGACCCTCTCCAGCAGCTCCAGGTCCCTCTTGTGCTGGAGGCAGTGCTGCAGGTGAGGTCTGAGCAGAGCAGAGGGGCAGAATTCCCTCCCTGTGCTGCTGCTCTCCCTCCTCTGGCTGCAGCCAGCACACAGCTGCCTCTGGGCTGCCAGTGCTCCGGGCAATGCCTTCCTGCAGGAGCTGGGGCCTGGTGGGTGGCAATCCTTACAGGTCACTCACTGCCCTGTGTCCTTGCAGCAAACAGAGCTGATGTGCCCCTATCCAGTCCTGCAGGCAGCAGAGTTCTTGCCAGCCCAGGAACCCTGATCTGCCAGGAGGGCTACATCTTTGCTTCTGTGCAAGCAACAGAACCACTGCTGGGTTGGTTGGCTCTGGGGACCAAGTAGGGGACCTAAAGGGAGAGGCCTGGGCTGCTGGAATCACCTACAGTTTACCAGGTTTCCGTTGACCAACTCTCTGTGGTCTAACCATTAAGAGAGCTGAGCACAAGCAGAGCAAAAGCACTGCCCAGGTGTCCTGCCCTGAGCCACAGCAGAACCACCTCTGCTCAGTGCTGGCACTGCCCAGCTCAGCCTCTGCTCACCAAGGCACTTTCTGAAGCTCAGGGCAGCTTTGCACAGCCAGGGGCTGCTTCTGCCAGGGAGAAGCTGTTGGGCAGAGTCACTGCCAAGGGCTGGGCTGCAGAAAGCCTCTGCCTGAGACTCGCTCCTGGGCACACCAAGGGCACTGACACAGCTCCTGCCCCACCTTGAGGAGCAGGAAGGCAGAGCTGGCTCCTGCAGGGGGGAAGCAGAGAGGACAGGTGAGCCTCAACTGCTCAACAAGGGATTGCAGCCCAGGGAGGGCACCTGCAGGAGCAAGCTGAGGGATCACAGGGCCAAGCCTCTTCTTCTGGTGTCCCAGCAGGACTCTGTCCCTTCTGCCTTCCATCCCCATCCCTGTGTTCCTGAATCTGGTTCCCATCTGCTGCTTAGTCCAGTCTGGGACTTGCCCAGTGCCTGCCCCCAGCAGCAGTGGTGCCCTCATTGCCATCAGGGGTTGGGTTCCATGCTGGTTTGTGTCTCTACTCCATTGGATTGTTCTTTCCATGCCAGCTGGTTCAGCTCTTTTCCCACCCCCATCAGTCTCTGTCCCTTCTTCCCTTTAGGAAGGCAGAGTGGCTCACAGAGAGCCTGTGGCACTCTGGCCAGCCAAGGCTGCCACCAAGGCAGTGGAAGCAGCACACCCAGAGCAAGCTCAGCAGCGCAGCAGCTCCCACCTGGCTCGGAAGCAGCACAGAAGGACAAACAACTGCAGCAGCAGAAAGGCTGCAGAAAGCTCTGCTCTCAGTGCTGAGGCAGAGCACATGGGTGCCAGCCCCTGCAGCTGGGGCAGAGCTAATGCAGCATGCAGGGCAGACACAGACAGTCACTGTCTGTCCTTGCCTGCACGTGGAGAGCTGCTCCAGGCAGTAGGAGGATCTAGCAAACACCCAAATGTTTGTGGGGGCTGCCGCCAGATTCTCCCGGGAGCTTGCAAGGTTCCTGTGGGTAGGGAGAAGGGATGCAGGCTCCATGCTGCTGCCAGGGCATCCCAGCTCAGCTGCAGCTGTGCCAGCCCTGGCTCAGACTGCTCCTCAGGCTTTGTCAGTGCCCCCCTGCAGGAGCCCAGCCTTGCCAGCCTGACGATGGCTCCTGACTTGGTCCACAGCAGCTATTTCCTCCCATCCTCTCAGCGTGTGTGTGAACACTTTGCTGCTGCCTCCCTGGCCCTGGCTGGGAGGGAGGAGCTGGGGTAAATAATCAGCAGTGCACCACTGCTGTTTCCATCTCACAGCCACGGTCCCCACGGGCTTTAGAAGAGAGCCACAGCTCAGCCTGCTCCTCCCACTCAGAGTTATGTCAGACACCCCCCAGCCAAGGCCATCTTCAGAAGGATTCACCTCATGCCCTTCTACTGCCACAGAGCTGCAGGGCAAAGGCATCCTGGAGCCATCAAGCCACTGGAGACTGCAGCTTGATGAGGAGGCTTATGGCAAGCCCTGTTCCCTTGTCCCAGGAACACTCATGGCTGAATTATACAATCATGGAATGGTAAGGTTGGAAGGGACCTCAAAGATCACCCAGTTCCAACCCCCTGCCATAGGCAGGGACACCTCCCACTGGGACAGGTCACTCAAGACCTCATCCAACTTGGTCCTGAACACCTCCAGGGAGGTTGTGGAGCATAGAATCACCCAATGTGATCACACTGGGTGATTCTATGCTCCACAACCACCCTGGGCAACCTGTTCCAGCATCTCACCACCCTCATTGCAAAGAACTTCTTCCTAACATCCAGTTTCAATCTCCAGGGAGGGAGCAGCCACAACTTGAATCATGAAACTACTCAGGACAATCTTCTCAGCAGGGCCTGCTGTGACAGGACAAGGGGTGATGGTCTGAACTGAGAGAGGGAGATGCAAACTGCACAGAAAGGAGAATTAATTTGTGGTGAGGATAGTGAAAGCCTGTCCCAGGCTGCCCAGAGAGGTGGGAGCTGCCTCATCCCTGCAGGTCAGGTTGTTCGGGGCTCTGAGCAACCTGCTCTAGTTGCAGACACCCCTGATGACTGCAGGGGGGTTGGATTAGAAGATCTTTAAAGGTCCTTTTAAGACTCTATGAAGCCTAGAAGTGGGGAAAAGCATTTGGCCCAGGATTTGGGTGTTTGACAGCCACCAAAATGCTGCATGGAGCCTGCTGGCTGCCTCAGGAGGACATGGGCCTGAGCATGTCAGCCCCACAGCTCTGGCACCAGCCACTTGTTCTGACACTCAGCTGGGAGCAGAACCTCTTCACCCAACTGCTGCAAGCTCCAGATGCCTCTTTTGTCCAGTGCACAGTCCTGGCTGTGATCTCTGACCCCAAAACCCAGCACTGCTCATGGGGCTTACACAGGCACACAGAGGCTCACTCCCCAAAAGCCCACCAGCCCCGTCCTTTTGTGCCAGCTACAGCCAAGGGGATGAACAGAAGCACTCTATGAGGCTGGGAGTGTCACAGGACATCTGTCATGACCACAGGACATGCACAGGGAAAGATCAGATCCCTGAGGCCACCACTCTGAGCAAGAAGAACCTGGCAGCAGAGTTCCCACACAAACCTCTTCCACTCTGTGCTGTACAGAACAGGAGCAGCAGCAGAGACACTTCCCTGAGCTGCAGGAAGAGACCTTCCAGTAACTGAAATACAGCAACCACAGAGGGAGGAAGGTTCTGAAGATGGAGCAGATGCTCACCTACCACATCTCCAGCTTTAAGAGAGCCTCTTCCTACCAGCAGCCTTTTTCATACCTGCATCCAGGCAACAGGCCCTCATTAGCACACACACCACTGTGCCCTGCTCCAGATAACTCCTGCTCATGGCAGAGGGAACTTGGCACAGCTCCTATTCCTTTGTCTGGAAGGTGATTGAAATCTGAAACACTTAGATCCATACCAGCAGCCAGGCAGGGACAGTTCAGAGGTGAGAGAGAGAATTTTGCCATGGGAATACAGAGTTCAGAGAGAAATACCTCAGCCTGATCCCATCTAAAGGCCCTGCTGCAATGTGAGCAGCAGGAAGGTGTCCAAAGAGCAGCTGTCTGTGCTGTGCTGCCACCCACAGCAGCATCCAGAGGGCAGATGATTTGCTCTCAAGCTTAGAAATGACTCCAACAGGAGTGGAAGGGTGCAGGCATCTCCTCTGCCCACCAGGAACACAGATCCCAGGCTGTTGCTCCTTTGTTTTCAGCTGCTAGCTCATGGCCTCAGGTGGCAGATCAGACAGAAGCAAGATATGGCCTGGACCTTGAAAGCTCCTAGCTTGTGGCCTCAGGTGGCAGATCAGCCAGAAACAAGATATGGCCTGGACCTTGAACCACCTACATTTGTTGTATCTGCACCACCTTGCCTACCACACTATCCAGGAGACACCACAGAGCTCCTGCATGCCTCTGAGCATGCTCACCTGCAGTACAACAGCAGCTGGAGCTTTCTTATCAGCAAGTGATAAAGTCCACCTGGATTTGGAGTAGAGACTCAAATTAGTTTAGTAATTAGTAGTCAATGTTGTCAGTGATAGGATGTGTGAAATGCAAGCAAGAGGCTCTTCTGATCTTAGAATCATGAAATGGTTTGGGTTGGAGAAGCCCTTTAAGGTCTTCCACTCCAACCTTCAACCCAACCCCACCTTGGCCATCAAACCATGGCCCCAAGTGCCATGGCCACAGGGTTCTGGACACCTCCAGGGGTGGAGACTCCACCACCTCCCTGGGCAGCCTCTGCCAATCCCTCTGGCACCAAAGACATTTTTCCTCATCTTCAATCTAACCCTCCCCTGGCACAGTGTCAGGACAGTTCCTCTCCTATCACCTGAGCCTGGGCAGCAGAGCCCAACCCCAGCTCACTGCAGCCTCCTCTCAGGGAGCTGCAGACAGCAATGAGCTCTGCCCTCAGCCTCCTCTGCTCCACACCAACCCCTCACAGCCCCCCCAGCTGCTCCTCCCCAGCCCTGTTCTCCACAGGCTCACAGGATGGCAGGGATTGGAAAGGACCCAAAGAGCTCATCCAGTCCAACTTCCCTGCCAGAGCAATCCAGCTCAGGTCACACAGGAACACATCCAGACAGGCCTGGGAAGGCTCCAGAGAAGGAGACTCCAAAACCTCTCTGGGCAGCCTGTGCCAGGGCTCTGGGACCCTTACACTGAAGCTCCCCTTGTGTTGAGCTGGAACCTCCTGTGCTGCAGCTTCCATCCCTTGCTCCTTGGCCTATCCCAGGCAGCAGTGAGCAGAGTCTGTCCTCCCGCTCCTGACCCCNTCCATCCTTGTGTTCTTGGGTTCTGGATCACATGGCAGAAGGAACCAAATGACTACAGCCATGGTATGTGGCTCCCCATGCAGCCATGCTGCAGTCCTGCCTTCATGCCTGGCACTCTCCAAACCCTGCTGTCATGTTGTAGGCCTACCAAGTTATCTGGGAGGAGACAGCTGGGGGAGAACTCCTGCATTTGAAATAAAACCCAATGGCACATCAGGGGTCCTGCTGGAGATGAAAAGCACACCCAAGGGGGCCCAGCCCTTCTTGAATCATAGAATGCATGAGGCTGGAAGGGATCCTGCAGTAGCAGGGACATCCCCAACTAGTGCCCAGCAGCCCATCAAGCCTGACCTCCACCACCTCTCAGGGCAGCCTGTGCCAGTCTCTCCCCATCCTCACTGTGCAGAGCTTCCTCCTGATGTCCAACCTCAATGTGCTCTGCTCCAGTTTCAAACCACTGCCCTCACCCTGGCACCACAGACTCTTCTAAACAGTCCCTCCCCAGCCTTCTTGTAGGTCCCCTGCAGGGACTGGAAGGCTGCTCTAAGGTCTCCCTGGAGCCTTCTCTTCTGCAGGCTGAACAGCCCCAACTTTCTCAGCCTGGATTCGTAGCAGAGGTGCTCTGACCATTTTCCTGGCCTCTTCTGGACCTGGTCCATGTCCTTCCTGTTCTGAGGACTCCAGAGCTGAACACAGTACTGCAAGTAAGACCTCACCAGAACAGAGTTGAGCCTTGTGAAAAGCTGAAGAGCATGATACAAGAGTTGGTGGCATTCAACCTGCCTGGGACCAGGCATGGGCTTGGGCTAGGCTGTGCTCCCAGTGCATGGTGCTCAGACACCACTTCCCTGCTCCTCAGACAGAGATACAGCTGTCTGCACCTTCAGATCCACCAAGGGAAGGAAGAGCAAGAGCCAAAGCCTACAGCCTGGCTGTGATGATGAAAACCAGACAGCAGCAGCTCCCCCTGCCCTAGGACTCTCAGAAAAGACTCCATCCAGCTGAGCTCCTGCAGGTAAGAGAGGACTGCATCAGGACTAAGCAGGTGTATTAAGATCTCCCTCAGAGCTTCCACAGGACCTGGTGGGCTGCAGATCTTGTACTAATGCTCCACTTGACTCCCCAAGCTCCATCCTCCACTGCAGCCCCAGGTGAGGGGCAGCTGAACCGCGGCAGAGCGCAGCAGCCACGAGGCTTTGCTCTTCAGCTCCCCTTGCAGGCTCATCAGATTTACCTGCTGCAGCCAGGAAGCAGCTCAGAGACAGCAGCAGCATTCCGAGGGGTTGTTCAAGGGCAGGATGGCAGAGAGGTCCCCAGAGGACCACTCAGCTTCAACTTCATCTGCTCAAGCCCTGAGCCAGTACTTGCAGAGCAGCTCTGGGGTTCTGCAGCAGTGTCTCCACCCTGTACAGAGCCTCTCTTCCTGCACAAAACTTTTGATCCACAGCATTTTTTTTCCTCATCAAGTCTCTGCTGCAGTGTGTCTGTGGTGCTGTGCCTAAACAGTAGGCATAGAGCTGTGAATTGGTCAAGAACAGACATGGGCTCTGAACCCAAGGGAGCTCACAACCCCCTGGGGTGCCAGAGATGGACAAACCTCAACAGAGCAAGGCCTGGGAGCTCCATAAACCTGGTACATCATGGTGTAAGCACACAGCCACATGGATCAGAGCTGAGTGGAAGGCACTCTGCTGCCATGGAGGACTGGGATTGGAGGTACCTGATTCACGCAAGAGAAGATTCAAGTAGCACTGACTGCAGGGTCTAGGACAAACCTCTTCTGATGGGGATGACAGCCAAGGGTTGGCTTGGTGGCAGCTTGCACACCAGAGGCCATGCCTTGTACTTGCCACACCTTAAGCATTGTGTTCAGTTCTGGGCACCTCAGTACAAGAGGGATGTGGAGGTGCTGGAGCAGGTCCAGAGGAGGGCAAAGAAGCTGTGAAGGGTCTGGAGAATAAATCTGATGAGGAGCAACTGAAGGAGCTGGGGATGGTTAGTGTGAAACACAGGAGGCTGAGGGCAGAGCTCATCACTGTCTACAGCTACCTGAAAGGAGGTTGTGGAGAGGCTGCTGCTGGTCTCTGCTCACAGGTCATTAGTGACAGAACAAGAGGGAATGGCCTCAAGCTGCCACTGGGGAGGTTTAGACTGGAGATTAGGAAGAATTTGTTGCCAGCAAGAGTGGTCAGGCACTGGAATGTGCTGCCCAGGGAGGTAGTGGAGTCACCAACCCTGGAGGTGTTTAAAGGTGGTTTGGCTGTGGTGCTTGGGGCTATGGTTTAGGATGCCTCTGGTAGAGTAGGCTTCTGGGTTGGACTTGGTGATCATAGAATCATAGAAGGTAAGGTTGGAAGGGACCTCAGAGATCNTTGAAGGGAAGTTTGTCCCAGTCCAAGGTGCATGGCACAAGGTCAGCGCCAGAGAAAGCCACAGAGAAGCTTTCCAATTGTGCAAACCACCACTGAAACCATTCCTTGGTGGCTTCTCTTGTGGGACACTTCAAAGGCAGCTGGCACCCAGGAGGCAGCTGCTGAATGCCCTCCATGAAGGAGAAGTCAGAAAGCAGCAGTGAGCTCTGGCACGTCCATCACAGGCATCCCTGCGCGCTCAGCTTCCCACTGACTACCCTAACGCGCCGCTGGCTTCCCAGCCTGCAAGGAAAAGCCTGCTACACCCCAGGGCCAGGGCTGATGAGCAGAGCCATAAATCAGGCAGTTTACAAGACCAGCAATTAGGAAACAAGATGACAGGAGGGAGAGCTCTGTCAGTAATAAAGCAGACACACCAGAGGATCTGCTGAGCACTCACAGCAGCCAGGGACACCTACTCCTCATCACGAGCTCAGTTTCCAGGCATTTGCTGCCTTCTTCCTCTCTCTTTACTATTTGCTTCTGCTCCCCTTCCAGCTTGCCCTCCCTTCTCTTCTGAAAAGCCTCCTCTTGCAGGGAATGCAGGAACACACCTGCTGAGCAAATGGATCCAGCAGCTGCTGCCCAGGAGCAGCAGCAGGTGCTGGGTTGCAGCAGCAGCCACGGAGCGATGGGTACAGAGAGGCCTGTGGGAGGGCAGTGGGGTGGAGGCAGCAGCCTGCTGCTCCTCAGCCAAAGGGTGCAACAGGAGCCTGAGCCCTGGAAGTGCCAGGATGGTGCTCCTAGGGGAGGAAGAGCCAGTGGGCACAGCTGCTGGAGTAAGGGCTGGGATGACTCTGACTACCTAACCTGTCTTCTGCCCTCATCACCTCCTCAGCTCTTTTCCAGCACCAGTCAGATCCAGCTCTTTGGACAGCAACTTCCAACAGCCTTCACAGTATGCTAGGGGTTGGAAGGGGCCTCTGGAGATCATCAAGTCCCATGGAACTGCCAAAGCAGGTTCACCTACAAAATGTCACACATCCAGGTGGGTTTTGAATGTCTCCAGAGATGGGGACCCTCCCCAGACCTCTCTGGGCAGCCTGCTCCAGGGCTCTCTTAAAGAAGCTCCTCCTCACATTTAGATGGAACTGAAGTCTGTGCCCATTGCCCCCTGTCCTGTCACTGAGTGCCACTGGAAGTAGACTGGTCCCACCCTCCTGACACCCACCCAGGATGGAGTCACAGAATCCTTTCTGTTAGAAGAGACTTTCAAAATCATCAAGCCAGCACTGCCAGGTCACAACAGCACCACAGCTACACAGCTTCTAAACCCAGCCAGGCATGGGGACTCCACCACTGCCCTGGGCAGCCTGGTCCAGTGCTTGGCAACTCTTTCAGGGAAAAAAAACAAAACCTTTTCCTCATGCCCACCCTAAACCTCTCCTGGCACAACTTGAGGCCATTTCCTCTTGTCCTAACTCTTGTTCCTCATGAGAAGAGACCAACCTCACATTCCCTGCTTGATTTCTAGTTCCTGATCCTTAGTCTTCCTTGGAAATCCTGGCTTGGCTTTACTCAAAATGATCCCCTGGAGTGACCACAGAGGTGTAGAGTCACTGTTGGTCCTGCAGCACATTGTCCTCACACAACCCTTCCAGAGAATCATAGAATGGGAAGGTTGGAAGGGACCTCAAAGATCATTCAGTTCCAACCCCCTGCCATAGGCAGGGACACCAACCACTGGGACAGGTCACTCAAGGCCTCATCCAGCCTGGCCTTGAACATCTCCAGGGAGGTTGTAGAGCACAGAATCACCCAATGTGATCAAAGATCACATTGGGTGATTCTGTGCTCCACAACCTCCCTGGGCAACCTGTGCCAGTGTCTCACCACCCTCACTGCAAACAACTTCCTCTTAACATCCACTTTCAATCTCCCCTCTGCCACTTCAAACCCATTGCCCCTTGTCCTGGCATTACAAGATCTTGTCAACAGTCCCTCCCCAGCCTTCCTGTAGCCCCCTTCAGATACTGGGAGGCTACTATAAGGTAAAGGGAGGCTGCTCCTGGATTCCTGTTGCTGCAGAGCTCTGTACAGCTTGGGACAGAGTCAGGCCTGAGCAGTTGCTCCCCACAGGCAGCACAGGCACAGGAAACTCAGCACAGGACACAGGTATTTAACCAGAGCATCCTGAGCTCTCATATTCCTCCTGCTCAGTGCACCACCACATCTCCAGAGCATCTGAAGGACACTAAGCTGTTAGAGAAGGTCACCAAGGTGATCAG
>WBNM01020492.1:0-18637 GCA_013399055.1 Ramphastos sulfuratus
AACATTCAACTCTATCATCACCAACAGCCTCAAAATACTACCTGATATACAGGCCACATCACCACCTCTCCTTTTTTGTCTGCCCCTTCCAAAGAGTTTTCAGCCATCGGTTGTGACACTCCAGTGGTGTCAGACAACCCACCTCTTTTCTGTGAGGTCTACTATATAATCATTTTTCTGATAGATAATGGCTTCCAGCTCCTCCTGTTTGTTTCCCAGAAGAGGATGAAAAGACATGACCCTCAAGCCATTTGTTTTCTAAAATAACAAAACCACTCTTGTTCCTCATGGGAAATTTTACTCATACCTGGGTGCCATAGTGCATGATTACTACTCAGCAAGTCCAGATCATCCAATGTATAGTCTTTCTGAGTTCTGAAGACAAAATCCAAAAATCCTAAAGAAAATCTGAAGAATGACTTGCTGCTTGTAAACTCTCACAAATGAGTTGTTTCCCAACGAAAACTGAAGGAAATGAATGGAAGTCCTTGGGCTGGTAAAGTGCATGTGGAAAACATACACAGGTCACAGAGACAGAAACAGTAGTAGAAACATACACCAAGCAATCTCTGGTTAGAAATGTGTCAGAAGAATGTGTAAGAAGAGTGACCACCATGAGACATGTTATTAAGCCACCTGAAGTGGCAAGTGAGCTCTTACTGCCTGCAAGGTAGCAGTAGGCTTTGGCAATAACACAGCCTTGGAGAGCAACTCAAAGCATGACCAACACTGGCACTTGTCTGTGGAAGACATTGCACAGACTGCCTCTGCCTCTGAAATTACAGATCCTTGCAGACACTCAGCATGAACCATCTGATCTCAGGATGCTGCAAGGGCTTCGGGACACTCACTTCCTTTTGAGCAGCACACTAACAAAACTTTCACCGAGCATCAAGCCTTTCTCTTGGTGTTGCACCTGCCTCTAGGGTGAGCTCATGGCATGGTGGTTTGGTCAGGGGTAGCTGACCTCTGCACCTTGGTTTGCCCTGGGATTCGTGTCTGAGTATCTTGTGGACCAGTTTGCTGGCACATCATGGTTTTCATCCTGGTGTTTTAAGATAAACAAAAGCTGGCTTTGCTTCCAAGTTCTACCTTTTTGAAGCCTTACCATATCCCTATAAATCCAATGAACTTGAAAATAATAATTATAGAAGAATGAAACACTAACTTGGAGAAGATACTGTCTTACAATCAAACATGAAAATGGGTTTTATTTTTCACTTCCAACTTTGAAGTGAGTAGACGAGTGACAGACTAGTTACTAATGGCAAATAACCAACTGATAATGGAAAACAACCACATTTCTGAACTCTGTTTACTATGATTGCTGCATGACACTTCTGTCCATTGGATTAGTTTGCTACAACTGGCTAGAATTTTCTTTCTATCAAACATACAGATGTGATGATATCATAATATTTTAGAAATTCACGTTTGATTTTTGCCAAGTTGTTTGTCCTATAAAAAGTCCCAGAAAGTCCAGGATAAACTGAAAACAGAAGGAAACAAAAGTCCAAGCATTGCTTTAGACTATTCGGGGGAATTTCCATTCAGGCTAGATTTTTGTTACTCATTTTCTTAAAATTCTAAATCCAAAGCAAAATTATTTTTAAGGATAAGAAAATACTGCTTAATCCCAAAGTAATTTCTGAGTTATCTGAAAATTATAAACTTTGGATCAGCCTGAAATAAAAGTCTAAGTTTCTATTCTATTTCTCCTCTATCTTGTTTGTTTTCAACTAGTAGCAAAAAGTTAATAAATTTGTTTTCTCCTCAGTTCTGGTTATAGGCAAGAAGTGCCAACAGAGCTGCTGGGATTTATCCATATGAAGCAATAAGAAAAGTTTGACCTTTCCTATCCTCCCTCGGCAGCCTGACACTTCTGCTCATGGGGCCTTCTGAACATATTTAGGAAAGGTGAAGGACAGAAACTGCCTCAGAGGTGAAGTCAGCTTTGGTGAACAGTTGCTTTAAAAGTTACATCTTCTCCATCTATATGAGTAAGGTTTTTCATGCTGAACTTTTGTTGTTCAAAATACTTGAAAGAGTTGGGGTTTGTTTGTTTTTAATATTTTGGTGTATAACTTGTATTGACTAACACCAACTGATAGATACTCCATGTTTATAACACAAGTTAAAATGTGACTTTGGATGGCTTCTTGATGGCACACCACCAGAATTTCAGTACTTGATTACTATCTAACAGACGTGTGCCAGTTCAGCTGAACACAGATCCCCTTGGGACACTTCCGTGTTATGCAACTTGGACTTTCTGTTACTGAGCAGAGCTATAAAGCTACTTCAGCACTAACCATACTTTTCCCACTTGAGAAACAATATAGATAACATCATCATGCAAAAAACAAAACCAAAACAAAAAACCAAATAAGAAAAAAAAAACAAACCAACTAACCAACCAACCAAGCAAACAAAACCCCAACACACACACACACACACACAAAACCCCAACTGGTTTCCAATACTATCGTATAATCCAGAGGCATTGTTCTTATCTCGTTATTTGCAGTTTTTATCATGCAGAACATACAGGAAAAAAATGGTTGACAAATACTATAGTTGCTTTCAAAACATGAAACAAATGGAACCTACAAACATCATCCAACAGCTACATTCTGGGGTTTGTTTTGAATGCAAAGGAGGCAAGTGCAAGCTGAGAAATTAAGTCCCATAAATCTATCCTGTGAGCATTGCCAGTTTATTGAAGTGATACAGTGTTGTGTTGGTTGAAGTGATCATAGGAGAGTGCTAATAGCAAGTGCTTAGTTGCTTAGGCATATTTATTTAAGAAATATAATAGATTAAAAGCCTTCTGGTCAGTGTAGATACTCCATTATCTTTAAAGTAAAATAATTCCTGCAATTTATGACTTCTTGTGTCATAATTAAGCCTTTAAAACCATGAATCACAGATGAACTGCTGTTGACTAGGCTATAGGCAGAGACATTTCTAACAACGATGAAAAAAAGTGAAAATTCATCATTGCTGAATTTATTTTCCTCTTCAAATAGATTTGAAAAGAGAACACTGAGGTGCTCATTTGTAATATCCCCATGCCACTGACATTTTCAACTTTAAAATGTCTCTTTAGCAACTGAAAGTGCTATCACATTATATAATAAAAGCATTTGCTTTACCTTTTCATCATGTCAGAGGAAAATGATAGGTGTTAAAAAGACAGCAATAACATTTCTGTGAGCTCTGTGTATTAAACTCTACTTATTATTTATTGCATTGGCATTCTACATAAGCATCACAAATGTGACACTTGAGTGTAGGTGCTGCTTGAAGCTTATTATAAAAACAGCATAAAAACCAAGACAACGAAAACTTCAGTCACCATGTGCTGATGACCCCAAAGTATGCAGAAATGGGAATATTAAAGGCCGATTGAGCTCATCAGGACCAGAACTATTACTCTGATAGCTGCCTCTTTCATGGCAGCCTTCTGAAAATCATGTTTCTGCATATCAGAGCCTCAACTCTGGGTAGAAAACTACTTACAGAGTAAGATTTTAAAAGGAGAGAAAATGAAGGGGAAAGAGGGTATCTGTAATTTGTAATTCCAAATGGAATGGATTCCTTTTTTCTATAAACACATGGCTGCTAAGAAAGTATGGCCTTTCCTGTGCACCACAGTATAGTCTAATTCCTGAATGGGAAAGGCAACCACCACTCCACTGCTGAAAAATGTAGTGGATGAAGGTGAGACTAGCTCAGTCTTGTTATCAAAAGAGCTTGACTTCTTTGCCACGACATGCAGTGACAATGGCATCTCAGTACAGTTGTGCCAGGTGTCTCTGTCTGTCACTTTGGTGTGACAAAAAGTAAAGGTGAAAACACACATTGCGCAAAGAGCAGTGACCACTGCTTACACACGCTCAGATCCAGCTGAAGTGATTTAAGTTTGACCTGCTGACCTCATCTTTCTCCTCCTCATGGATTTCCTCTCCAAATCACCACACATCTCTATAGTTGACAGAATCCCCCATAGGGTACATGTGCCTGTGACTTTATTTCATTCATCCATCTACCTTTCCAAAGACACAACCACTAACTCTGTGCATTCCCACCATCAGCTGACTCTTACTTTCAGCATGGATGCCTTGCAAACATTTTACAGAAGATGCGAAGGTTTTAAGTTATTGCTCAAGAGTGGAAGAAGTACAGTACCACAGGAGTTTTGTATTGGTGATTGTCTCCCAAATGACTTAATGTTATCTCTCACTAGACAGGAAACTCCCTTAAGCCCCAAATACTTTTGTATGAAAAGCGACTAAGTAGTGATATTTTACCACGCATTTAGAGAAATGTCAGAACAGATGCTGTGGGTCTTTTATGATAGTGAGATGTATTTTACACCACATTCATTTCTGTGTTCTTACAATGCACAAAGATGCTATATGTTTGTAGCTTAGCATTTTCGTCCATGGAGATAGGTCACCTATTTCATACTGGTATGGGTGTAGGTCAGGGGTGGGTAATTGTAAAGGCTTTTTGGAATGAATGCTAAGATTATTGGATGATGCCTCATGCAAAACTGAAACAGCTTCGATATTAAAATATCTGCCCTTTTTAGTCTGTCTGGCTGCTAATAGAGTATCTATTGCTCTAAAAAAAGGCTGGCTATACAGCTTTTAATCTGAATAGGTCATTGTGTAAGTAGTTTTCTGTAAAAGCTTTCATTTTATTATCTGGGACCCAATAATGGGATCGCTCTGTATGTGGGAGCATTTTTTTCAATTTAGGAATATGAAAAACATTCTTGTGTGACTTGCTGCATGGCAGTAGAAATGTTAATATATGGGTAATATATAAGCAGAAGGTCTCTAATATCAAATCCTTCTGAAAGACATGTGATCCATGGCTAAACTAAAGCTCCTTTATGTTACATGCCAGCAGGAGCTGTGGTACTGCTACGTTTAAGTCACAGCTTCTCCCTTCAGAGTTTACTTTCATTGGGCCACTCCTTACAGGAACAGTGTAGCTGGGTTTTTCGTAGGAGTCTGTGGAACCTGCTCGTATCTTTCCTGTGAGCAGATGATAGATTCATTGCCCAATCTCTCAGAGTGAAAATCTCAGTCTAAAACTGTGATCAGTTTACCAAATCACTCATCAACATTGTGCCTGTAAACCAGCTGCAACTCCAAGTATGTTGGTTTCCTTCCTCAAACCTTCATGCAAAAAACCTATCACCTGTATCTGTAAAAGTGTATCTGTATGAGTGCCCACACCTAACGCTAATGATACAAAAGTATCAGGATTATTGAGATATTATTATTACATTGGGCTGTATTTCTGTGTTTAAAATAATATCTGTTTTTTCCTATCATGGTTATAGGTTCAGAAAACAAAAAAAAAAAAAAAACAAAAACCAGCATTTAGTTTCTGACCGTTCTGTAGAAGCACGATTCAAAGAAACCTCCTGCTTTTTCTGACAGGCTATTGTACACATGCTATTAACACACTGATTTGTGGACTGATAGGATGAATGCCCAGGTGGTCTCTGGTCTCCCAAAGGAGCTTTCTCTCTCTCTTACTGCCTTTAGGCAAAAAGAACCCCTCACTTAGATTAATGCTACCTTATCTTGCCTTTCTTCAAAGCTTGCCTGAGTCAAACCAGGGCTCAGCTTTCAGCTTGCAAACTCAGAGCTGTGAACTAAGGCCCTGAACTAAATGTTAATTTTTATTTTTTTTTCCCTGAGGGTAATAAGCACACAATAACAAAACCCAGGAAATGCTATTAGTCTTCCTGATAGGTGAAGTGTGTGGTGTCTGTGTGCATGGGCATGGGTGTGTGCACTCAACACAAACAAGGCATCTGATCTTAGCCTATTTAAATAATTGCTTTAGTAGATGAAGAGTTTATTGCAGTCTTCTGAAGAAGCTGAAATGCTGGATCCTGAAAGCATCTGTTTCAGAAAGATGGAATTCTTCTATTTAAATGTTTTCAGGTTTTCTTTTACAAAAGCATAAGCATAGTCAACATATCCTTTTTGTTTGGCAGAGAAGTCAGAAGTTGCTTTGCTCATCCAGGCTGAAGAGGAGGGTACCAATGATCTCCTGACAAAGTGAAGACTGTAAATGAGTACTGAAGAGCTACAGAACATAAGAAATAGCTGTTTTACATTTTTTTCTTGACTTAAATCTTTGCTCTTGCTTTTCTGCACAAACTGTTCATTTTTATGCAAATAGTATGTAGAGACTTTAATGAAAGTTTTTTTGGTCCATGTTATGCACGTTTCTTTCTGTCTTAAAACTCAATGTGCATCTTTGTAGCTTTCCAACACCCAAGGATCATCTGTAGTCAGATGGTTAATACATTCCAGCAGAAGGACATCGCTGGAGAACTGTCTTAGGGATAGCACTTTTATATCCCAGAGGTATTTAAATTGGGACCTTAACTATAGAGAATACTTTATTACTACTTTATACCTTAGGGGGTACTTTTTGAGCTATCTCCTTAATTTATCTTTACCATTTATTATCTGTAAAAGAACGAAGGCAATTTTAACAATCTAAATATTTCCTCAACTTCCCTGCTTGTAAAAAGAGCTACATTTGCTTAACTTTTTGTGTTTGGATGGCATTAACTCCATTCTCATGACAAAAGAAAAACTTATGCAAAAAGTTTTAGCACACAGCAATGAAAGTAAAAATCTTTTCTCCCTCCATTTGCCCTGTTCAGCCCTTCTCTCTTTAGTTTCACAGTTGCTTAATTTAATTAGGAGGAACAAGGATAGTCAAGAAGATACGTGTGATGGGGTATTAGCACCCATGATTCACTCTCCCTCGTGCTGATGGAAATGATTACGATTTCAGAAGCAGAATTAGCACTGTCGAGTGCTGCTTGGACACAATCAGCTACTCTGCAGCACTGGGAATTTGAAGAATGATCCTGTGAAAATAGATGTTGACAAGACCTCAGATCCTGTTCTCCATCAGCCCCCTGAGATACTGTAAGCATTGGTGTGTGGGAACTCAAACACAAACCAAGAGTCAGGATTTTCTTGGCTTTTAAGTCAAAATTGAAAGAGTGTTTGCACAAGAAAAGGAGAGGCCCTGGAAGGAAGCAGGCATGTTATACATTCAAGAAAGACATGTATGAACAGAAGATGCTGGGCAAACTTTGTAAGAAGAAGCAACCTCAGAGAAAGTTTTCTCCAGTTGCTGCTGACAAGTACAGTAGTAGATTTACTGGGGTCCAACAGTGCTCTAGGACCCCCACTAGTCTCATAGTACCTTTCTATAGGGTCTCCTGATGCAGTTCCCTCTCATATTCAGAAGTCCCACTGCCTGTCCATGGAAAAAACACTGTCAATACAGCAGCCACAATAATAAATAAATTCTAGTCTTTAGACACAGAATGCTGTCGAGAGAATGTTAGAGCCCTCAGCTTTGGTCCTATACTTACAAACCGTAGCATGCTTTTGCTTATGAGCTTTGAAATGTTGTAGGTGTTAAAACGCTTTCACCTCTTATCCATCTAGCATTTTGTACTGAGCATTTGTTCTTTTTCTCTCCATCTTGCATACCTGGGTTGCAGATAAGGCAGCTGTTGCAGCATGTGGCTGCAGTGATATAAGTATTTTTTAGTAAGGCATTGACTCCGTAGTACAAAGTGGTTCACTGAAAATCTTCAATGTGATGCTGAAAGGAGCAGAATGGGCTGGAATATCTTAGGAAGTTTTAAAATGCAGTAATCCTGAGGGATACTCACAGACAGAAACAATCCAGCCCTCTGTGAATCAGAGTGAAATAACTGCAGTAGTGCAGGGAGTGGAGGACCATCAGTAGAGGCTACACTGTGTAAAGGATTTTGATAGAAACCACTCAGGCTCTCATGCTACAAAAACCCAAAACTACAGCAAAATTATCAAGTTCCAAGAAAAAGCATTGTAGTTTGTGTCCCTTTAAGCCTGTAAGAGCTTATTAAGCCACTCCACAAATAAAAAAGTATGTGTTCTTACTCAATTTTAAAACATATAAACATCTTTGCTAACAACTGAACATCTGAAGAAACTCCACAGGAAAAACATACAGACCCCGCCCTGCAAACTGAGGTCTTAGTCCTCATGTGACAGCAGCAGTCCCACTAAACATAAAGTGTCTGAGTATAGAAAGAGTGTACAAAACTTGGCAAAACGAGAGCCTCCAAGTTCATTTAAAAATTTGAGATAAAGAGATAGATGGATAAAAAGTGAAAGGGGCAGTGGGAGTGGGTAGGTATGAATGGGTATCTGGTTGCATCACAGATGGTACAGTGTAAATACATCTCTGCACATATTAAAAAATATGTGTATAAATCCCCTCGCACCCTTTTCCCATTTGCATCCCACATGCTTCCGCCAAGCCACTCAGGACTGTGTAAAAGAGCCCACTGTTCACCAGCAACTGAGGAGCTGGAGGCAGCTTCTGAGCCTGGAAAAAGCCACATTTCACTTATCTTTCCTCCTCTCTTAGCTCCCAGATGCTTTGCAAAGCAAACAAACTACATATCTACGTATCATAGCCAAAACTACGTATCAGACTACATTTACTGAAAGCCTCACTGTCTGGAGCTGTAAGATTCAGCAAACTTTGGCTGGGCTGTCCATAAGCCTGCTGCTTGATTTATGTTTTCAGATGGAAACTATATAAAGGTCTTAGTTATGCCTGGTTTTATGCCAAAATCAGTTTGACCTAAACTAGGCTTTATAGAAAGTAAAAGTCACAAGGTGAAATGTCGCATAAGCCACAGTAAAACTTGGCTTTTTTTTTTTCTTTTTTTCCTCTGTTTTTTGTTTGTTTTTTTTTTTTTTTTTTTCTCCCCCAAAGAAAGTGCTCATTTTCTCAGGCCAAATGCTGCAGTTTTCATTCATTTTAAACTTTCTCTGTGAGTGCTCTGAAAGGAGTTGTTGGAAGACCCAAATTGGCTTTCCTGTCTTGTCTGTCACGGCGGTGGTGGAGTCTGATACCAAGGCAACAAAGAAGGAATGAATGTTGAATTGGGACTGAAAGTTGTCTGTTTTCAATAACAAGCACTATCTCCAGAGGAAAGCATCCAGCTTCATACACGTGTAGGAGGCTGACAAGTTCCAACAAAACAGATGCAGAGGCAAAGAAATCATTGTGGGCTCTGAGCATCTGAGGGGATAAAAAAAAAAAAAAAAAACCAGAGAGACAGATAAGAAGCCAAAACAGAGAATATCTAACAGTCTTGTTTTTTTGTTGTTTTTTTGTTTTTGTTTTTGTTTTTTTAAATTAATTGTACATCAGCTTGCATCCCTTTTAGCCGAATATAAGGAGTGGGCAATGCTCATTAGCAGCATCAGACGTTCAGCTTAATTACTGTAATTTCTAAGAAGGGAAGTGCCACCTAGTGGCAGCAGCTCCGCCGCCGATAAGGAGGGAGTGAAGGAGAGAGCCCGTAGGTGCCGCTTTGCCAGAGGTCCCCGCGAATTTAGCAAATTCACTGCTAAATACTCTTGACTTAATACGTTCTATTAATTCTTTATCAAGTGCCGATGGAAATCGTGGCACCAAATAAACACGGGGGGCCTCCTAGTCTAATTTAGATGGGACAATAGAACCCCGAGACCCAAGATGGATATCCCCAGCACAGATGTGTTCCTTTTATTTTGTTTGGTTTACCAAATAACAATTCCTCTAGGAAACCTCAACAAAGAAGTGGATTAATGAGAACCCTAGCAGAGAGTGTTTGCTGTATAAGCAATTCCAAGCCTGAGTAAAGCAAGGGGCGAAGTCTGATCAGCGTTCAGTACCAAACTCAAATAAATTCTGACAGAAGTGGGTGAAAAATGCACCAGCTGCAGGTCAGTAGGAAATGCTAACAGCCCTCAAATGCTGGCTTGCCTATTTTCATTGAAAAACAAACAGAGAGCAAAACAAACACTTATTTTCCCTCCGCCTTTTATTGTTCTGAGGAATCTGTTTTAACACTTGTCCTGCTTTAGCTGTACGTCCTCTGGTTTCTTCTGTTTTCGTGGCATCTTGCTGCTCCTAAAACCCTTTTACCCCTGCCTGCCTACAGGAAAGCTAGACCGCACCTGTGATTAGGCCACATTGTCCCTTAGAGTTCTTTTACCTTGCTGCTGACAGGTCCATTCTCTGTCTCTGCTGTCCCAAAGCCTTCTCAAATTCCCCAGTTTAGAAGTTTGCTTTTATGCACACAAGCAGGAAGACTTTCCTGCCCCAAGCTACTTACAGTTGCTCCCCTGGAGCTGTATAAGGGGGATTCTATCTCCTCCTGAGCTGAACTGAGTCTGAGGTGCTGAAGACTAGTTTACTACGCAACAGAGGGATGTTGCTGTACCTCAGAGTGCTCTGTTGTAACAGAGTGCTCAGCAACCAGTAGCTACATCCAATGCACTGTCAGCCTCTGCTTCACTGTAAGTTACTACTTTCAGGATGTGGCATTTCTTGTAACTTACACACTCTGTACGGCTGTGTTTTCCTGATAGGCCAAATGCATTTTGAGACTGTGGAATAGCTGAGGTGAACTAGTCAGAAGGCAGCCTGTAGGAAGTAAACTCCTGCAGAACTATGACCTCTCCTATCATCCCAGGACCAGCACGGCCCTTGGAGTGGCTGACACCATCTTCAATGGTTAGCTGTTTGAGGCACTTCACATAAAAAAAGTGTGATACCCTGCAGTGCTGGTGACAGGCAAGACACAGAAGCTGCGAAACTGGGTGTACTACTGAGTAAAGCTAACTATTGGATTGAGTAGAAACACTGAAAATCATAGCTCACCTTAACTCACGCATCTGAACGAGAAGAAGAAAAAGAGAAACAAGGCAATAAATCAGATCCAACTTAACTGTTTTTTCTTGGAATATTCTGTGCAACAATGTAGCTGAGGCCAAATACAAGGAAAGGAAATACATCTGCTCCCAGTCTTTGCAGACTTGGACCACTACTCATCCCTCAAAATAAAATACCAAGCAGGTGGATTTCTATATACATATTGTGCAACACTTCCCCTCATTTATTGAGTCACAGGACCATTAGCGGTGGCAGGACCAGTAGCGATTATAAAACATCCATAAGGCTGCAGATTTCAGAGTCTTAGGAGAACTTGTACCCATAGCATGAGAGCTGCTTATCTGCTCCAGAGCATGTCACCAATCCTGTTTGCAAACTCACCATGTAGAGGAGATAGCACAAGCTGCTATCTAAGCACTTTGGGCATGGAAAATTGGTTGCTGGGGCTACTGTGCTGAAGGTATGAACTCAGCCTGATGTCCTGCTCAAAATAGGAAAGAGAACCCTTCCGATTCCCTTCTGAATCAGGCTAACAGCACTGGTAGGTCCACTGGCATTAGTACAGAAAAGTCATACTAAATTTATGGTACTTCTGACGATACTAAAAAGGACTTTTAAATTTATTTTTTTTTTAGCTTTTATAGCCAGTGTTATCAATACTAAAGTTGTTTCTATTCTCTGTCATCCTGAAAGACCCCAATCACCATGAAGAAGCCTTTCTCTGAATATCTGGATACCAGAAACACTTTTTTCCTTATCCTTCCTTCAGTAGCTAGAAGATAATAACAGCATGTCTCCTGGAGGTGGCCACTGTTAACAGAAACAGAGTAGCAAAAGTTGATGACCAATCCTTGGTTATAAAGGAGCCCTCCTTACAATAGAGAGGCAAGGGTGAGAAAAGAACGTGATGCTTGAGGCTCCCCAGGCAGAGTCCCCTGACTTGGTCTGCAGAAGCATTTTAGTAGCACTGCCTAATGCCTGGCCTTCAGGACTCACCTGAGGAGGTGTATTCATTTGCTGTACCTGCTGACTCAGATGTTGGAGAATGCATAAGCTGCAGTGTGGTGTTTGGTGCTCATGGTGTATGCCATCAATGGATTTTTACTTATTTACAGTTCCAGGTTCCCCAAAGCACTGAAACCATCTTCCTCTCCAATAATGAGATTGCTTTACAAGTCTCATTCTTGTCTGTCTCATTATTTTTATTTGCATGTTGGGTCTTCAGAAAAACTTGCTTCCTATTTCCAAATTTTTCTCTGCTACCACAGTGGTTCATAATCTGTGTCAAATGCAAATAGGTTTCTTGAGTACATTTTCTTCTTCTAGGCCTTTTCTTTTTTGTTAAAAAAAAAAAAAACAAAACCAAAATCACCAAGCATTCAACAAAGTGGAGCAGGTTTTTGTCAGAGGACTCCTGCAGCAATGTAAGAAGCAGAGGCAATGGTGAGTGTTCAGAAGTTCTGGGATCTGAAGTAGGTGGAGCAGAGAAGCCATCACAGCCCTTGGCAGGAGTCAAGACCACGTGCCACAGAGAGACAGTACTTGAGTTGAAAGACTGAATATTTCTCTCTTCTTTTATACCTATCACTTCCTAGGAGAGTATTTGCAGCTACCTTAAGAATCTTATGAACTGTGCAGGGAATGTCTGCAGACACCCTTGCTCTTTTTATTTATTTATTTTAAATGAAGGTATCACTGATACTATCCAGCGGAAGAATTGAGATATCAGGAATTCCCTAGGGAATAAAACTAAATTTTCCTGCATGGCTGAAGTCAAGGAAAAGGTCTGCAGACCTTCTCTCCTCCTGCTTGTAGGGTCTTCCTGCTCTACTGGATTTCTTTACTCCACTTTGCACATAGTAAAGGGAAAGAAACTACTGCCTGACACTTGTGAAGTCAGTAGGACTTCAATAGGTTTTGGATTAATCACATTTTGAGTGTTGTTATTGCTTAAGTAAAGGATGAGAAGGCCCAGGAAAAAGAGATTAGTTAAGAAAATATTTCTTAATCCATTTCAAGTGCTCACCCTATCAGCGTGGAACCAGGCCCAGCAAGTTTATTTTTTGCACAATGGTGGTACCTTCATATCATGAAAAAAAAAAAAAAGAAAAGTTATGAAAGGCTTGTTTCACTTGGTGAATGAACAAAACTGCATCTGATTATCCAGGATTACTTCTGAACTAAAGCTTATGATGCAGCCACAAAGTTATCAAAACAAAAATAATGGGTATTCAGGATGGAGTTTATCAGAGGAAGCCCAAGACAGTACAGATTAGCACAGCACTTGACTATGGCTCAGGCAGCTTCATGCCGATAAGTTTCTTAGTTTCTTTCCCCATTGCTTGCCTTATCCTGCCTTTGGTCCTCATAGGGATCAGGCTTGAAAAGGACCTCAGTAATGACCTGCCCATCCTAATGAGTCCTCCTCAAAATCACAAACCAGTTACTCTTTCAAGAGTCAGATGTGGCTGTGCAAAGCAGGCTGCTTTTTGAGCCTGACTTGAAGACAGGCTTTGGCTTACACCAAGCAGAACCAAACGCCACCAGCTTTCCCACACAGGCACTGATGCGACTAGACATGGGAGCATAAGCAAAAGCATTGCAGCCTCGCTCCTTATCCATGGATTCAGGGCAGAAACACTGAGGCAGAACAGAAGACAGTATTGAAATGCAGGATAAAAACGTAACCTTGTCTTAGCCATCATCAAGTGCTGCTGAAAACCTCAGTGCCCTGGGCCCCCTCCTGATAAACTCTGTCCTGGAAGCCGACTATCTTGGTGTCAATAATGGTGTGTCTGTATCATTACATTTAATGCAGAAATAATACCTAACCATCAGTTGTGGCTTGTTCTGTTACCAAATGAAACACTCTATTCATAGCTTTTCATAGTTGAATGCTCTCTCCTCCACTGCAGAAATATGGAGTAAAAAATAGGTGGAGAAGGATTTTGCCACAAGAGAAACATTGATATAAGGCATCAAGTGTTTCATTTGAGAAAGTGATTGTATACACTATGGTTACCACTGCTGCTAAGGCTGGCTCCTTTGGAGAGTTTTAATTTGGCTTTAAAAATGTATTTCGTTTGAAACATGGAAAAGAGAAAGGATTGGGAAAACCTTTTCTCCAACACTGAATCTGAGAACTTGCAAAAGGCTATTGTTTTGAAAGATTTTGTGGTTTCTGAAAACACATTGGGCTTTAGATAACTGAATCACAGCAGAGTCAGGAAGCAGTCTACATTTCTGTACCTTTAACAGGAGAACTGGACTGACAGATTTGTTTTCAGCATGGTTGGCATGGTACAGCCCTTTGCAAATAGATGAAGACGTGAAGTTAGACCTTCAGAGCTAGTGGCCAAGTGGAATAACTTCGAAGGACCTTTAATTTGCCTGAACTGACCTTAATATTGCTGGCATCTAAATTACATTCCTTGACTTTTATGTAAGGCTTTTCTCACATAGCAGCTCAGAAGACAAAAGGGAGGAAAAAAGGTATAGGAAAAGGCAAAGAAAAGGTGATTCTAAAGTCACCTCTGCCAGACAAATTAGTGTTTCCTTGATAGACTGTATTTCAGATTCATAATGTTCTTTCAAGTGATGGGAAGCTTTTTTTCCATAGATGTTCAGTTTGATATTTGCATGTTGGCTGTAGCCATGGTCTAACTCGGATATTTCAAAACTATGGCTCCTCATAAAGAACCATTTAGGATCTGTGTTTCACATTTAAAATGATAATCATTGAGTCAGTAACATAAAGCCTGTGCTTTAAAACTGTGTAATGAAAACAGTATTTTTCATCATCTCAGGCCTACAATGTAGCTAGCAGATTTTTTTTGTTGATTTTCAAACACAAATCTCAACATCTGAAAACAATGATTTGTCATGGGAGACATTTGGCAACCTGAGCAAAGGTTTACTGTTTCTACTTTGCCTAAAATATTTACAAAGAAAAATATCTGATGTTCACAGTAGATCGACAGTGTTTCAGGCCTCTGACATAACTCATGGAGAAAGTCTGCATGGAGTCTCTGAGAGGAGGAAAGATTTGATTTTTGGGTGTTTTTCGGTTCAGTGCAGAACCCTTCACTCTTGAGGAAGAAGGGGAGCATTAAATAAAGTGGGAGGGTTGCTGGGGTCTGTCTTCTAGCTTGATCAGCTCCTTACTTTTCTCCAATCGTTCTCTCCATTCTTAAAAGCCCTGAGGGTCGCCAGCGTAAGCCACCCTCCCTCCTCTTCCAGGTTTTCTTTCCCTCCCGGGCAGGGGATGCCCAGGATGAGTTCCTTCTCCCTCCCACCCCGGCCTCACATTTCTGGCGGGCGACAGCAGCACATCCCGCACAAGGAAGGCAGAGAAGGAGGGACTCTGCGACCACCTTCACTATCTCCGCCTGTGCCTTTGTCTCGGCAGTTCGAAAGTCTCCTTGCTGCCCAGAAATCTCCATCCCACCACGGATGCGAGCGATCCCCCTAACGCTGAAAGGGAAGGGGAAGGGAGGCGGGTGTGAGTGGGACACAAGGTTTCTCGTCTGCGTCCTCTCTTTGTCGCCTGGCTCGGTTTCCCCCATTGAAAAGGTGAGGAAGGGGAGGGAGAGGAAGCAGGAGAGCGACTCCTCTCTGCCCGCCTTGGGGCACCGCGTCTCTAGCCCCGGGGCCAGGAGGCTCCGCGGGGACACCGGGAGCTCCGTGCCGGGGGCGCCCGGGGCCGGGCCGTGGCAGAAGGAGAGGAAGAAGAAGAGGAGGAGCGGGGGAGGGGTGGGAGGAGAAGGGGGTGGTTTCTGCATCCTCCGCTTTCTTCCCGTCTTAGTGAATGAGAGGTTTGGTCTCCGGTTCCCATCAGGGCTCCGGCGCTCGGGGAGTCGGAGCAGAAAGGGAATTTGGAGAGGGGGAAAGGTCTTTTCTTTAAAAATAATCTCTCTTCTTTCCCGTCGTGAGAAAAGGAATGTAAGCAAGCATATCTGAGGCTGGGTTAACGCCAGGATTTAACTCCTCGTTACTCCTTGGCGCTGGCTGTAAGAAAGCAGCGCTCTCTCTCCACCCCGCCCCCTTCAAATTTCAGGTCATATCCAGTGTGTCCCTGTCTTCATCAGGATTGGCGAGCTCTTCAGCTGGACTCCCATCACAGTGCGTGCCCCAGTGGGCACGCAGTTGCAGCTACCCCTGTTGGGATTGTTCCACTTCCTGCTGGGCAGCCACAGCTGCAAGAAAACACATCTCTGCTTAAGAGATCTTCACATATGGCAGGGATAGCAGAGTCACCAACTTCTCTTCCCTTACTTTGCTAGAAGCAGTTGTCCAAGAATCAAGAGGTGATGGAGAAGCTAGACCAGGGCTGCGCAAGTGGCTATTGTCATTTCTGCCTGAAGAGAAAGCAGGGTATGATGTAAGAACAGATGAAATTGGGAGGATGAGGTGAATGGGGAAGATTAGAGAAGATTAAAGGGGGCAACTGAGTTGCCTTCAGTTGGGCTGTGGTGTCTGATCTTTTATGAGTTCCCCACTTCTCCTGGAGGGTGACCTAGGAAAGAGGATTTACCTGATGACACAAAGTGCATCCTGTCTTCTTTTCTTGAGGCCCGGGATGGTGGAGAAAGTCGCATAGCTTCATAAAGAGAAGCAGATGGGCCATTGAAACCGGTTGCAAAGAAGGATGTTTGTTCAGAGAGATTCCCATTTTATGCATGTGTTCTCAAAGGGCTTCATCTGCAGCCTCAGAAGGGACTGAGATCGTATGGGGAGAGGAAACAGTGCCCTAACTGTGCATGTCACATAACCTAAATATGTCTCGCAGGGCTGAGGAGTCTCATTTGAACTAGTGGTGGAGAAATTGGGTGTTACTTTTCTTCTTTTATCACAGCATTGGGCAGAGGAAGTGTGTACAGCCTCAGCAGTGAGTGTTGTTGTCTGCACATGAGGAGGCAGGGAATGCTAGGCTGGCAAAAAAGAGCTAAGTCTGACAACCTCCTTCCCATGACTTGATATGAACTCTAATGCCTTTGTGTAATTCTGCATCAAAAGCCTCAAGAAGGTTCTTGCAACTCTTTATAGTGCCTGTTTGGAAGCACGGAATTGCATTTTGATCATCCATTTCATTGCATAAGGTTTAAAGACTGAGAAAACTTCGGCGCTGCCCAGGAGGCACATGTGCAAGAGGAAGTAGAGAGCCTGGTGCCAGGGGAGTGGCAGTGGTGGGGAGGCTGCTATACATTGTCTATGTTTATGTGGGTGAAGAGGATCAGTTTCTCTTCAGTGCTCTTGCTAGCAAGTAAGCAACAGCTTTACCCTATTTAAGAAGGAAAGACCAATAAGCTCATGCAAAAGTGAGGTAAGGATTTCACTTAGTGGTCCAGCTCCATTTCCACACACCGAGGCTACGTCTCATGCAAACTCAACCTGGCTTAAGCCACCAGGTCTCAATTTACCCCTGCTTGGCTGTGGTCTCTTCTACTTCCCACTCCTACCCCTTGGCACCAAGCGCTGTGTTTGGAAATGAGTGCTTTGGGCTTGTCTCAAACCCGCTGTCAGCACAACTCTGGGGACAGAGTAGCTGAAACAATAACAGCAACAGGCACTGAAGGAAACCTCCTTCTGCCTCTTATTAGCTGGAGACTGCCAAAAACGTGCCCAGAAAAGTGTGATCTGACACACCTATTTCTCCAGGCTTTTCTGGCTCTAAATTTTCACCTTCCTAAAGGAAGGGGAATTGTGGCACATGGTTTTCTCATTTATTTGCCATATACCAGGATAGGTACCTTCTGGGAAAGGAGCTGCCTGAGGAGCACAGCAGACCCCTTTATTGGTGAAAGTCCCTTATAAAAGGGTGGTTTAGGAGTTCTGCTTATGACTTCACCTTTGAGAGGTTTGGATAGCAGATGGAGAATCTAATCTTAAAGAAAAAAAAAAAACAAAGAAGAAGAAAAGGTAGGGCAGGGGAGGAGAAAAAAAATACAAAGAAGAAAAGTGGCTGGAGATGCATAAAGCTAGGGTGGAGAAGCTTGGCTCGGGAGCTGCCGATGTGAGACTGCCTGTGAATTGGCACCGGCTGGGGAAGTTTGGAACAAGCGCTAGTATATTCTTTCATCGCAACCTCCGCTGAGACTGGGGAGGCAAAAGGGAAAAAGGGATTTCGGTCCCAGTCACTTTCCCCATTTCAACCAGCTTCGGGAGCCAGGGTGAAGGAGGTCTCTCCATTCTCTTCTCAGTTAATTGTTTAATTGGGGAACAATGCTCCTTTCGCACCCGACTGCCCCTCTGAGGGCCGATGCCGGGAGAACAGAGGGACTAGTCCCGCCGCACCGGCTGCTTCTCCCCCGTACTTTCGGGGCTGCTCCCGGGCTAGGGTCTGCGGGCCCCAGAGGGGACGGCGGGAGAGGGAGGGGGGTACAGGGGAGGCTCCGCTGAGGCAGGCGCTGGGGGCTCTCCTGCGCCCAGCAGCTGCGGGAGCTCTGCAAATTGCAAGGAGGCTCTTGCAGAGCCTGTGAACCCTCCTCTCCCCGAGCCAGCGCCCCTCCTCTGCAGCGCTGACGGTACAACGATATAATAATGATGGGTGGCTGAGACTCGCATTTGAACTTGCAGGCGAGCTCCCTTTGCCCACAACTCGGTTCTGGCTCTGCAGCTCCGAGTCAGGTGCTCGCCGGCGGGGAGGGAGGGGAGACCGAGTTCTGGGAGAAGGGGAGACCCCGGAACCACCCGTCTTCTTCCAGCACTAACGAGGGGATTTACTCTTTCATGCGGCCACTGGGATCTCTGGACTAGCCTAGCCACCACGCTGTGGTTTTTTTGCAATCTCTGCAATACGCTACCTTTTAAGGTAACTATAACTCTTTTCACGTGTTTTTTTTTTTTTTTTTTT
>WBNM01020495.1:0-11030 GCA_013399055.1 Ramphastos sulfuratus
CTCCCAAACCATCACACACAGCACAAAAATGTCTCAGATACACCCTATCTGTTCTTTAGATGCATCATCAAATCTGTTTTCCCTGTCCTCGGCCCTTCAAACGTTTATTTTAAACAGGTTTGGTTTAAACAATTTATATTAAGACTTTATTCCAGGCAAAGAGCAGATTTAATTGCCAGTAGCAGTCTTGCAACGTTCTTTGCAATGGAAATCTAGGTTTCTGATAATGAAGGGCTTATGCTAAATTCCCCAACGTTTTCAATGGGGATTTAACCTGAAAAAAAGTCTGCAGGATTAGGTTCCAAGGTGTTCAGTTTGACTGAACATTTGATTTCATTTTCAGTGAAATCAATGATGGCATTGATTCAGACGTTCACACCCTTACTTGTCATAAATTGCACATTTCTTTTTAAGATGGTGCTAAAATATGAACAATAGCCAAGTAGTGAGGATACATGAAATACTGAGTTTCCAAACAGCCAGTTTCTGCTTATTCTGACGGGGGACTAAGGAAGACAGATAAGTCCACTCAGTATATAGCTATCTAGAAAAATAATAAAATCTGAAAACCATGTTTCCAAGCATATTTCTTTATATCCAGGGTTCTAGAAAACAATGACTGGAAGGCAAATCTCCTAACTCCTTACTAGAACAAGAGGAAAGGTAGGGTGAAAAAATACTTGTGATAGCAGTTCAAGTAGCCTCATTATGCTGAGTGTAGTCCAAACATTTGGGAGAACAGAACAGATACCAACAGAAGTAATTTCAGATAAAAAAAGGCAGATAACAGAACTGGCAGTACAACTAAAGACGGCACATTCAGTCTCCATATTGCTGAACGCAACCACAGTGCCTGCCCTGATGGTCCTGGGGCATTGGGGAGGGGGCACAGGAGAGAGGGCACAGGGACCCTTGGAAACTGTTCAGGAGGCAGCTTACAGGGTTACTATGACCTCTCCTCCATGTCAATGAGCCCAGAAAAGGGCTCATGAAGGGCCTTTGCTCAGACAGAAGTTGTTTCTGCAGGTCCTGCTCCTCCTTTCTGCAAGATCTTCGAGGTTTTGGGATCCCAACAAAAAGGGAGGATTGTGGGGAAATTCTTACTAAAACATGGGTGTCTCACCACTGTTTCATCTGAAAGACAAGCTGCTTTGTTCTGATAGTTGGAGTGAGGTCCCGGTGGAAAGAGAAAAGGATCAGCATGGGAAAATGAGCTGATCACAGGACTGAACAGTGGGATAAGGCCCTGTAATCTCACTCAAACTGTAAGTAGACAATTAACATTTTGCTTTATATGATGAAAGCAAAAAGTGTAGAAATTTCAAGGATTTTTTGTTAGATAGCTTTTCATTATTTCTAAAATGTCAGGGTTTTTGATTGTCTGGTGGTTGTTGTTGTGGGGTTGTTTGTTTGTTTGTTTGTTTGAAATCTCCTTTCATGCAGCTGCCTCTAGTTGTCCTGTGACTTGTGCATAGTTCTGGCCACAATTGTGGCAGCCTTTCAGATGCAGTGGATGAAGTAGTGAAGTGAGAATAATTCAGTCTTGCTCTACCCAATTGTTCAAACCTATATTTTAGATGTTCATATGGAGTACAAAAATATTACAAATAATAGTGATTATGGTATTAAAATAGTTTAAGATCCACATTAATACATCTGCTTACCTGGTTTTATGTAAGCATCATGAAAAATATAAGAAATAATGACAAATTCAGAAATGCATTTTGTGAGCAGGATCTCTTTACCATTTTGAGAGCAGAGAGGCTCTTCAGCTGTAAAACTCTGGCCAAGTTACTCTTTGGCTACTGGTACAGGTCCAGAGATTAAGTATATTTTGGAGCCATGAAATTCCTATGCCTGGATAGGGGTGGGTGCAGTTATGCTATGTAGGAGTTACAACATACCTGGATATGGCTCCTGAGTGGATGTGCTGTAGCCCTGTGATGTCTCCCAAGCTGCACCAGTGGGAGCACGTATGCTGAACCTGACTGTGTTGGCTGGTGGATTCACCAGTGTGCTTCCCAAATCATCTCTACCTGGGCACTGGAAAAGATGTACTGTGTTTACTCCCGCTAAAAAAAAAAAAAAAGGAATTACTCTCCCACAGTTCTCAACTGAAGACCAGATGAGAGTGAAGGTATCTTCACTTTCTTGTTAAAATGCTCTGCCACTGACATATGTGAAATACAGTGACCTTCCCGAGGCTGCCAAGGCCACTGTTCTCCTTTCTTTTCTCCAGTTATTTTTCACTCCAGCTCACTGCATTCATCTTTAGATTATTAATAAATAGGTAGATATATAGACAGACAGACAGCAGACAGCAGTCCCTTTAAGCCTGGACTGTATCCTTTTGAAAGTACAGAAACACATATGGCTCTGACCCTGGTACTGGGCTATGGTGATCAAGTTTATGGTTGTTGCAATTCTGTTAATACAATGTTAGGTGTGCTAACATTGCTGATGCTGCTGTCTCCCAAGGTCTATGTGGTCATGATGGGATCTAATTAAAGTGCTGGCCTCCAGAGACAGGAGAGTGGCTGCTCCCAGCCCCAAGCTTATAGTGACTATTTCTTGGAAGATGGGAATCTAAGAACTATTTGCTGCAATCAAATTTCAGTAAATCCCAGGTTCAGGCTGTGCTGGACATGGACCTTGGGGACCACACTGCAGACAGCAGCAACCTTGGCTGCGTGCTGTTGCATCTCAGTATTTACCCTGGTTTACTTAGGTAGTAAACTAGATCTTAGCTCGTCTGTGTGGATTTAGTCCTCAGATGATATTGTGATAATCAGACACACAAAACAAGACCATCTTTTACCATCTGAGTAAAGAAAAATCTTTTTTTTCAGCATGAAGTCTTGGGCTTGAGATGCGCTATGTAATTTTATTTCAAATTTTCCTTCCAGTTTTTAACTTAGGGTAAATTTTCTCTATTTCAGGTGATTCTTAGAGCTTTTTTTTTCCCCATAGTAATACGGTTCAGTCTTGCAGATATGTATGCAAATTAACTTTTTATGAAAAATGGGGGCAGAAGTAAAACATTATGCTGCTCTTGCAAAATGAAAAATCATTAGCGATTGCCAAAAGCAACAAAGTTGATCTCTTGGCAGCATATTGTATATAATTACAAATTTTCTATTCCATTTCAATCCTGTGAACAGTAGAAGAATAGTCCTATCATAGGACACAAAATAATTCTGACACAATGGTAACTCACCTGTCTACCTCATTCTGACCGACTTCACATGAGCATTGTTTCAGACAGCCACATTTTCAGTGGTGCTTTCAGAAGAAGAGAGAAAGCAAACACTTTTTCATTACTTGAAAAGTGCCAAGGATGCTATAAGCATACCTCAGGCAGATTTAATTGTAATATTAATTAACTGGTTCACTTACTCACTAATTAATCTGCTGCCCCCTCTTTTTCACACTAATGTATTTCAGAAGGAGATTCAGGAGAAACATTAGAAAAGTTTCTTTTGACAATTTATGAGCTAGAATTTGCAGAAGTGCATGTACCAAAACGTCATTAGGATCAGAGTGGCAATGTTTAATCTACTACCTTCATTTGATGTAGTATTTTAAAAGTAGGAAAAGGCAGATACTTACTGACTGGATAGCTGGACTAAAATTCAATTAAAATATCTCTTAAGAATCAGTCCTTACAGCTACTATACACTAACAAATACAGGTAGTAGCGATACCTGTCTAACAGGTAGAGTCACCATGTTGTGAACTACAAGCATTGCTCAACTACAGGAGATATCAATAGTCAATGAGTATTATAAAATACATGGAAGACTATACACAAGCTGCATCCTGCATACTCTGCCTAATTATTTGGCTTTTCTTCAATTTTTGTCAGCTGCTCTATGCATATAACTGCTCCTGTGTCCACGAAACCCAACCTGCAGGAAAAGGCTTCCCCCATTAGTGGCTTTGCTGCCTTGTTGATTTGGAAACAAGACATTTCTGTTGTCAGAAAGAGGAGACTGCCAATCTGCTGATGAGATGCATAGCACACTTAGACCTTCAGGAAGGGCTGGTAATGCTGGAGTTTAATCTAAGGTACTTTTATGCACAGACAGGTTTAGAAGCATTTTCAGTATATTGGTTACAATTTTACTTCCATCTTGATAGAAAAGTTTTCTCAAGAAAACCTTAGTTTATAAGTAAATGGGGAAAAAACACAAAATTATAATTTTCTTGCTGTTTTGCTAATCCAAGATGAAGAGCTTCTAAAGGGAGCAGGTAGAGAAGAGCATATTTCAATCTCCTGCTTTAGGTTGTGGTAAATATATAGGCTATTAGCTAAAGGGTCAAGAAAATGTTTACACATGCCACAGCAAGATAAATGTAGCACTGGCTTTGATTCTAAACACTGAGTGCAAATATCTTTTATCTCCTCTTAGGGGTTTAGAACCTGTTAAGAAGGAAGACCAGACCACAAAATCTAAATGACTTGCCCAAGATCAGACAGCAATCATGGGGCAAAATAAGAACCAAGTCAATCTCTTCCAGTACAGGACAATATTTCGCACTGAGCCACATTTTCTGCCTTTAAAATGTTTTTAGAGGTAGATAGAATAAGTATCATACATAGAAGAGATGATGGCATAACTCAACTTAATGATTTATTGACGATGTCTACATTTTCAAGGGAAAAAAAAGGCTTTTGAAAGAGGTACAGGCTGATAGCTGAAACTGCAGTTAAAATTAAATACCAACTGTTTCTGGAAATCCCTTCTCCAAACTATGACTTAGTTTCAGCAGCTAAACATTTTCAATAAAGTAAACTTTTGACTGACTATAATAGACTTTTTTCTAATCAAAGTGATATGCTTCTATTTGTATTGCTTTTGATCCTAGACCAAATTTACAGAAGAACAATTTAATGTCATTGATACTTTTAGTAATTTGTATAGACTTGGACAATATTCAGCATCCTACAATGTTACATGTTCACCAGGAAAAACAAAAGAAAATGAGGGAGGCTGACCCACAGAACTCAGAGTTAATATAGCATGCACCAGGATACCTCTCTCTCTTTTTAAAGACAGTCTACGTGTGTTTTTGTAATTTGAGCAGAGGTAGTGAGAGGTGATATGATATTAATAATAAGTTACTAATTATGATTATTATTTTTTGTATTAATATTAATTTTTATTATCAACATTCAAACATTTGGGAAAATTCCCTGAGATTCTTTGGATTTTTGGTCGACAGGATATAGTTGCACAAAGGATATTTAGGAACACAGAATTAAACAGTTTAAACAATCAGAACTTGGGAAATAGGAACGCAAAACCAGGAAAAATTCTAACTATGCTACAGAGACTTAGTATCAACTCCAGCACATGTACTCATGACGCCTTGGTCACTGAATAAGCTTCCTGTATGAGGACGCTTCCAAAACTCATGATAATGATTTTGAATACAAAATATTCCAGATAGAGGNTAGTGGAAGGTGTCCCTGCCTATGGCAGGGGGTTGGAACTAGACGATCCTTGAGGTCTCCTTCCAACCTTACCATTCTATGATTCTATGATTCTATGATACTACAACTCCCGGACCCACAACAGGAGGAGGAAAGCAAGGGTTAAACCAGCCTGGCAGGATTTATGCCTTACCAGGACAAGAGGTTTTCATGTCAGGCAGTAGCAAATTCTTTCAAACTGCTAGTGAAAGTCTGCACACATATATTGTGTGTGAGAGGCAGTTGACATAAGAATTGTGTCTGGCCAGGTACACATTTGTATTGCTTTCTGGGTGTCAAGAGTCTTGAAATGTTAAATAAATAGACCTTTGATGCAGCCAGGGCATTTTCATTTTCAGTCATATAATGAACATCTTCTGCTCACCAAAAAAAAATGTGTCCTGAGGCTTATGAAACAGATTAGCTATTGAAATCTGAGTGCAGTGGGGTATTTGCCACCATCTGGTTGTGAACCCTACAAAGAAGTTATCGAAGGGTTTGCCTGCTATTTCAGTGGAAGCCATATCAACACTGGTGTCCCAATTAAGGAAGGGGAAAAAAAAAAAAAAAGAGCTATTTAATTGGAAAGGCNATGATGCAAAAAAATCAAGTTTCCAGTTAAACTATTTAGGAATATGCATGTACTTGCAACAGCTTCTTTAAAAAAAAAAAAAAAAAAAGAGCTATTTAATTGGAAAGGCAAATTCACACATTTCCAAATTCTATGGCAGGATCAGATGTGACCAAAAAAAAAAAAATTAACAACAAAAAAATAGTTATGTGAAAACTGGATCTTTTTCAAATTGGCACAAAAGTGACCATATTTTTACTCAACAAAATTCTGAACTATCCTGGATAGGATGGGGGAGGGAAGAAAAATATTTAATTCTTTGTTTGGTATAAAGAGGCAAGAAAAAGTGTTTGGACTCCAAAATGGCACCTTTCCAGGAACCTGATGAAAAATCTGTTATTTTTTTGAGAAAGAAATTAAGTTTTGTAGGTTTCTAAAACACACAATAGAAGGCTTATATAATGCTAGCATATAAAAGATTTTTTTTCTCCGTGTTTTGGAGGAGCTCCTGTTGTCCTAGTTTCAAAGGTAGTCTATATTTACTAGACCTGAATATATGACCTGCAACAAAGGCATAACTCCTTTCTAATCTGATTCAGATACCACTGACTGCTTCCTTTTAACTCTACTGCATATAGCTACTCTTTCCTGAAGTGATGAACAGCTTCTTACAACTCTTTACCTCTGTACAGACCAGGTACAATTACATTTTTAATAACTTTATTTTTAGCCATTTTCTTTAAAAGTGTGTATTACTATAATTCTCATGAGCATGAGGTATATGGTTACTTGAAGTCTTAAGACTGTACCAGACTCTTAGGACAGTATTACAGCTACAGCAATCTGTACTCAACACATTTGAATAATTTTGTTTTTAAAACATTCCACTTGTTTAAAGCTGATACAAACAAACCAAAAATCCTTATGGACCAGTAATACTATAACTAGCAAAGGGATTAAAATGTCATCAGAGCTTCAGCTTGAGTTTCATTCCACAGTGCAAGATAACGTCCTTTGAACATATAATGATGAAATTTCAATTAATATCTTTCATGCACATTGGACTGCTGTTAGTTAGCATAGCCCATTCAGTTTGCACTCAAAACTGAAGCCACTTTTTTTCCCCCACATAAATCAGTGGTGAATCAGTAGCTTGCCAGTGTGAAAAGGTGGACTGGCATTGCCCTATTTTTAGGCTAGGTAGATGAGATTATACTGAAAACAACCAACTATGTTTCTGTTTTTCTCACTTGTATATTAATGTCAGAAATAATGGATCGTACATTATATTCTACAGCAACGAACTATTGGATGTTGAAAAATGTGACCAAAATCCTTATTGCCTTGAATATACCAAGTTAAGCAGTCATTCTTCCCAAGGAAATCATCAAAAATTTGTAGCACTGGATTAGCAGCAGAATTATATCTAAATCAACAAATGCAGAGGATGATACTCAGTCACCAATTTAAACAGTAGGACATGTACATATTAGAGAAATGTGTGCATACTTCTATGTCTTTCAAGGATCTTTTCCCAAGAAAATGAGCAGCACTACAGGTAAAAACAACAAAGCCAAATAAAAACAACATCAATCAACCAAACAAAAACCCAACAAAACCCAATATGATTCCCAAAGAGTCAGTTTTAGGCTAATAGCTTCATCTAAAGACATCCAGCATACACGTGTTAAACAAGCAAGTGCTTCAAACCTGTAACAGATTCCTAGTATTAAATCTATGGCAGCATGTGCTGGAGTTAATGTATCTCTAAGTGAATGAACACCTGGATGAGCTCATGTGTGGCCTGCCCTAGGTGATCCTGCTTTGGCAGATGGATTAGACTAGATGAGCTCCAGGGGTCACTTCCAACCCCACCCATTCTATAAATGCAAGATAGCAATGGGTGATGTCTGAAAATTTACCAGTATTAATCTCATGCTCTAAAACTGTATTGTTATTTGTCTCCTGTGGTCAGGAGACCTGTTATGCTGTTGTGCTACAGACTCCACCTTCCCAGGCCCTGTTTAGGCAAAGAGGCCAGAGACAATGAAATGACTGAAGGTTGTTATAAATATTACAATATATGAGGAATCCCTTGCAATGGATAAGAGCTGTGGAATAGCTCATCTTTTCTCTCTGTACTCCAGCCAACAGAGCTGAGACTGAAAGTAACTAGAGCGTAAGAGTGGCTCTGAATTACAGTTTCTTTTCTGATCTGCTCATGGGATTTTACAGTTATGTGCTACTTTCAAAAATTGAACCAAAAATTGCAGGCTGTAGTCCAGATCACACATTTGCAGTCTAACAGCCTAGTCCATAACCTACAATTTTTCACCCCTTTTTGAATTTGTATGTGTAGTATCTCTTAACAATGTGTAGTGGAATGTCAGGCAAAATCCATTTAAATTTTATATCCATAACTACTGTGTGAATTTCAGTGAACTGTCTCATGTGTATCTGTGCAAACTGCATGCACAGTATTTGTATTCTTAGAGAGACTGATGAAAAATTTGAAATATCGCAATGGGGATGGGTAAAATCCAATGAGCTGTGATTTTTAAAGGTCTGTATATTTGTTTAGGTAGAGGTGGTCTGTGAAGGAACTAACTGATAAAAGAAGAAAAAATTGAAGATTCTTCAAACCTACAATCAATGTCTGCATAGTGCCAGAAGATCTCAGTTCCAAGAAAGCAAGCTTCTGATGTTGATCATTCTCAGTGCATTCAGAGACCAGAAGCTCTAGCCTCAGGAGAGCTCATCAGCAAGAGTTGCCTGCTTACTAAAAAGTATCTTACAGATTAGGTCTTAAACACAGCAAGGAAGAAGAAAAGAAGAGTGCGATGAGAGAGATTTATGTATATCATTCCCTATGTTGATTTACAACATCTAGCTCCTAGGAGCACATTCTGATCACTGGTTTCTGATGCACTGTGAAGTAATCTCTCTCAAATTTTTTAATAAAACTGGTTTACTATATGTAGGAGACAGAAATATTTACTAAAGGAGGATCCGTAATTTGTATCTCCCTAAAAAGTGCACAGTCTAGCAATCAAAACATTTCTTCCTTCTCCCTAGCCAGAGGAAGAGGACTTACTGCAACGAGGCTGACATGGAGGGCAGAAGAGCAGCACCTTCCTTTTTAGCATATTCTAGCAGCTGTGTTTGGTGGCCAGCTTATCGAAGGTTTGACATCTTTGTACCTTGTGTTTAGGTGCCACTCTAGAGGCAGCAGGTGCTATAATATCAGGTACAGTTTTATATTTTTATCTTGATGATGATAATGACTTGATTCAATCTAGACAATATATTCTTTGCCTGCCATGGTGTTTGCAGCCTGAAAAGGTCATTGTAGAAAAAAATGTGACCCACAGCCCACAAGTAAGCTAAACCTTGCCTTCACAGAGAAGTATACAACTTGTGCTGTTATGAAGGGGTAATTAATTGATGAGAGATATGATTTTCAAAGATTAATAATGTTTAATAATATTCAATATTCAGAACTCTCGCCACCCCGACCACTAATTTTAGTAATAATTGGTTCTTTGCGTGGTCATGGAAACTTTATACAGATACTAGCATAGGATCTGGAAGTAACTACCAAAAATATATATCATTAATTGAACTCAATTGAACTGGAAGAGAAGGTTCCTGTGGTCAGTACACTGCATGCGGTCAATATACTGCTTGTCCACTAGATGGACTCAGGGAGCTCCTTTCTGCTTATGGCAGAAGGCAATGGTGAATTACAAGAGGCTTTAAGTATTTACTCAAAAAATTACCTCCGGACTAGCAGGGTTGGCTATAGCTTCAGACAGTACCCAAACACTTTCAGGGAATTCTGTTACTCTCTTGTTAGCTGCTGAGATTTCTGATACTTCCCAAGCTGCTAGGAAAAGGAGGCAGACAATCTCTGACCTGGTCCTGGTTCCTCTGGATGATCTGTGTATCTCCAGGGCTTCCCATCTTGGCAGGGGACTTTCAGGCAGGATGTCTTGCAATGTGCAGTCTCAGCATGGTGTCATGCTGGCTATGCAGGCCGATTGCCTGGAGGCATTTAGAGCCTGTTCCAAGCAGCAAGCAAGCACTGATACAATGGCAGAGCACATTGTGTCACCTGCTCATCTCCTTTTATCAATACAGCCTGAGACTAATGGGCTTCTGGACACAGAATAGCCAATTAGAATAGCAGTTAGCCAAGCTTGACCATATTAGGTGAAGCCATAGGCTTGCTTTACCCTTTTTAGGGCAGAACCCAGGCCTTGCACAAGGCATACACAAGCTGAGTGTGTGTACCTTGTTTACCACAGGATGCAAAACAAGTTTAGGCAAGCCAGAGTCCTCAGACTCAGTGGCTCCAGGTTCTTTGTCCTCTTTCCCGTGGTTGCTTCTCCCCATAGCAGAAGAAGGGAGAGCAGAAAAACATGTCTGCGCAAGCTAGGACATGTATAAGCCTATTTTGGTCTGCTTAGGCCTACCATGACATTGCCCATAGCAAGAATCCCTGTAGCAGTCACATGTAGACTAATCTCACCAATTCAAGTATTTTCTGAAAGAGAAAGTACGTTGTACATTTTAGATGTTATACTCTATTCTTCATCAGGCTCAAATTCACAAGTGTTAGTACCACATGGCACAGTCACAGCATTTCTCTCAGAAGAGTAAGGTAAATTCATGGCTCTACATAAGTCAAATGGGTGTGATCTATAGGGTTTGGGCTGAGAAATCATACAGACATTCACATGAATCGTAGATATGTAAAGACAGAGTTTAGAATGTGCATAAACTCAGGTGAATTCTGAAAGGGGTTTCAATGCTTTCCCATGCAAAAGTACTGCAACAATGCAATTGCTAAACAGATCAAAATGTCTGTTTGAATGTTATGGTTTCCACAGAATTGTCAGGGTTGGGAGGGACCCCAAAGATCATCCAGTTCCAACCCCCTTGCCATGGCCTGGGGTGCACTCCACTAGATCAGGTTGCCCA
>WBNM01020497.1:0-51447 GCA_013399055.1 Ramphastos sulfuratus
CCCCCCCACCCCACCCCCCCAACTCCTCCTGCTTATTACTCCCTGTCCACTATTAACTTGTGGCTTTTAGTGACCTTTGAGGTTTGCCTGCAGGACTCTACTGGGTCATTGTAAAGTTGTGGAATCAGCTGCATTCATTTGAAAACAAATGTTACTCAAGCCTTTTCCATGGGGTTCCTGTAGATGTAGAGTAAGTACTGAGCTGTAAAGATCGACTTTGTAAACAGGCAGCTAGCTGCTCTGAAAATGTGTTTGATGCTGGCTTTCTCCAACCTCTTAAGTTAAGAGCTAGCTTCATGTTGTAAAGATATCAGATGTGAAGTGTTATTTATACTGATAAACTCTTTCTAGTTCTGAAGTCTTCTTACATTACTCTTTGTGTATCCCAAAGGCTGCTGCCCTTGCTCTAAGAGAAGCAGAGAGGAGAGCTTGAAGGCTGTGGAAGGGTGGTAGCTACATGCCTGATCATATAGAAGACTTCTTCCAGCTTCTCTTTTGAACATTACCTTCAGCTGTATCTGTTGCTCTTATCTTCCCTTGCAGGGCTTTTTTGATATTCCTGTTGATAACTTATATGCTGAGCCTGCTGTATTGAAATGGATCAAGGAGAATATTGCAGAGTGGAAGAACTGCACCATTGTTTCACCGGATGCTGGTGGAGCCAAGAGGTAAGCTGTCAGGCAGCTAGCTTGAAGTGCTGCTCTATCTATGTGAATTCCTGAGGGGGTGTATGACCTCATTCTTAAGGCATATGTTCCCCCTGCCAACCTGCCTTCTGTGAGGCAGTCTGTGGCAGCTAGGGAAAGAATGGTCAGATGTTCTTCCTAGGGAATATTCAGAAAAGTTCCTTGGGCTTCATGGAGAGTTAAATAGCTTCTAGAATCACAGCTGCATGGGAACTGCACAGTGGGTACATCCCTTGGAGTAGAACTTCAAGGTTTTGTAGAATGGTAATGATGCAGGTTGAAAGAAGGAATCCTGTAGCTCATACCGCTGTGCCATGACAAGTTACCACTGCTGGTTAATGATGCATTTTTATCCAAGCAGTGCAGTATTAAGCTTAGTCTTACTGAGACATTTTCTTACTTTATTACTCTTGATTTGAATACCTAGTGAAACTTTAGCCTGCTGCTGCTCTTCGTCTTCCCTGAGAGCAAGGAAGATAGATAGTTCCTTTCCAAAAAAGCAGCAGCAGGTGTTGGTGTTGTGCTTTAACCCCATGCAACAAAATGATTCAATATTAATAATTGATACTAATTTTGATGTCCAGGCAGAGATTGTTAATAACTATGAAAGTGGTTTATTAACATTAAATCTCTCCAGAAAACTTATTTACAAGGTTCAAAATGCAGGGTTTGGAAATTTATACATACAGGGAACAGGCAAAACTGGAACACTTTAGAGGAACCCAGCATAAGCAAACATTTTTACTGGCAGAGAAGGTTTGTGCAGTCACTTACACCGATTGTAGTTAGTTATCCTGCTTAGCCGCTGGATGGATGCAGGAAGTTCCTTTCTGCTTATGGCAGAAGGCAATCGATGATTACAAGAGGCTTGAAGTATTTACTCACAAAAATACTATGGGACAGTACCCAAAGCGTGTGGTGGGGCTGCTGCCGGTCTGAAAGCCGTTAGAGGCTTTGGAGTTTCCCCAGGCTCCTGGGTGCTGGAGAAAGGAGGCAGACAATCTCTGACGTGGTCCTGGCTCTCTTGGCAGCAGGCTCTCATGTGCAAGCAGGATGTCTTGTGGTGCGCAGTCTGGGCACGGTGTCACGCTGCCTGTGCAGGCTGAACGCGCAGAGGCGTCAGAGCCTCAGCTCAGGATCAATGAGATAGTAAGCAGGCATGGATACAATGGCAGAGAGCACCTTGTGCTACCTGCTCACCCCTTTATATCCATTCAGCCCTAGACTAATGGGCCTTTGGACACAGATTAGCCAGTCAGGATGGCACTCTGCCAAGCTTGACCATATTAGGTGTAGCCAGGGCTTTTGTCCCCTTTCCTGTGGCTGTCACCCCCAGCACAGAAGGAGGGGGAGCAGGGGAGCACGCCTGGGCAAGCCAGGACATGTACAGCCCCACCTTGGCCTTTTTAGGCCTACCACGACACCCCAGCAGGCAACTAAGCATCGTGTGGCTGCCTGCTCTAGCTGTGGGATGGGAAAGAGAATCAACCCCATGGGTTGAGCTAAGAAGAGCTTAGCAGAACCCCACAAAGACAGAGAAAGCAGTAATAATAGAGTGACACACAGCTCACTGCTCTCTGCGCTGGATATCTGACCCTGGCCAGACTACAGAGCTCACCTCCCTTGCTCTGTCTAGCCTCCTCCTTACACAGTGGACATGATGTCAGTGTGGGATTGAGCAGGCCACTGGCTGGTTCCTTGGGCTGTCCTTGCTGTAGCCCCTTCCAGCTTCTTGTGAAGAAAACTATCCCTATCCTAGCCAAGTGCAGGACAGTTAATAGCACAGTTCTACTTCGATAGTCTTGACTCCTGCCTTTCTGCAGGTAAACACGTCAGTTTGTGAGAAAATTTAGAGTGTTCTCAGCTGCTGCTTGGGAGAAATTAGGCCTTTCTTTGATGCTTCTGTGTAAGCATCAGTGAATAGCAAAGGGATGCAGACATATTCTTTAATCCAGGACTGTCACACCAAAAAGTTGGTGTGTGCTGACCTGATTCACATACTTCAGAGTGTTAAAGGTGTCTTTTACATACAAGAGATTCTACCACTGTAGATCACTGTATGTCTTCCTTTAGCTTTGTCATAGCCCATGTATTGGAGAAGACCTTTGGTATACTCAGATACTTCCACACCTTGTTGCACAGTGCGGTACATGCGATGCCAGCGATGCCAGCTATCATCTGACTCCTGATAAAACCTTTTCAAAAGCCACTCAACCTGAAATGTGTCAGTCTCAGCTGGGGCAGTATTTTATGGAGATACTGCAAAACTAAATACTTCAGTGAACAATTTAACAGTCTCCTGTAGGAATCCTAGGGAGCTGGACCTGATCTACTGAGACTAGGAGCCTTATCTATAAAGTGTAGGTCTCTCTAGTAAGGTTGTTCTCTGGTCATTTTAACCAAAACAAGCATGATGTGGTGGACTTGCATTTATGGGAGGTGTACTCCTGCTGCAGTCCTTGTGAGAGCATTGTATGCATGACAGTTAAATGCTCATGTAAGTGCAAGTAGATCCCTGTCATGGCACAACTTAAGCCTTTCCAATATGGTACTAGAAAGATAAGAACTTCCAAAGCATTCTGATCACTTCAGATTTGCCAGGCTTGCTGGTTGAAGCTCGTTGGAGCTTTAAGTGCAAATTAATTTACAGTGGTAAGGGTGATCAACTGCATTATCTTCATCTGGTTGCTGTCATTGGGAGAGATTAGATCAGAGATCGCAGTGTAACTGCTTGAAGGGAAGCTAAAGCGGCCGAGTGCCTTCTGTTAGTTGTTTAGGAGCTGCAATGTCATGTCTCTTACTGCACTGTCAGTTTGTGGTCAATAGTTTTTTTTAAAGACATTTGATTAAAGTGTTGTTTGGAAACTGCTCTCTCTTCAGAGTGACCTCCATTGCAGACAGATTAAATGTAGACTTCGCCCTCATTCACAAGGAGCGCAAGAAGGCCAACGAGGTGGATCGCATGGTGCTGGTGGGTGATGTGAAAGACAGAGTGGCCATTCTGGTAGATGATATGGCAGACACGTGTGGTACCATCTGTCATGCTGCAGACAAGTGAGTAGGGCTGACTGACTCTTCCCTAAATCAGAATGAATCGTAGAATTCTAGGTTGGAAGGGGGACTGCAAGGATCATTTGGTCCGGGCTTTCTAGACAGTAGTGCAGATTAAATGAGCTGGCCCAGAACCCTGTCAGACTGAATCTTAAAACTGAGCAGCCTGGGGGGAATCCACTGCTTCTCTTGGGAGGTGATTCCAGTGCCTAACTGTTTTCATTGTGAAAAACTCTCTTCTGGATTCCAGTCAGAAGCTCCCCAGAAGTAACTTGTACCTGTTGCCCCGTGTCTTTTCCATAGCTATGTAATAAGTTCCAGTGCTATATAGTAAGTTTCAATGCTGTATAATAGTTAATCAGATTATTTGCATGTCAGGTTTCATAAAGTAACACAGTTTCTTGATGTTCTCATGTCATACAAAATCAGTCAAAAGCCTAGCTGAAGTACAAAGTAAGGCAGAAGCCTTGGTAAAGTTCTCTCCAGTGGGAATAACTGGAAGAACATAGTGTATTCTGTATTTGAGACATGCTTGTGCCCAAAGTATGCCTTCACTAGGCCATCAGTGACTATGCTAGGTAGAACTCGGTGCTGTCTGATCCATCACCTTACAGTCACGCATCAGACTTCCTATTAGAAGTAAGCTTTCCAAGCTTTAGTATCTTTCAGGCCTTCTGCACTAGCAACACCACGATATGCAACACTCAGCATGAAATATCTGCTGCCTCGTGTTGGCAGAAATACAAATGTCCCAGGGTTAAGGACAATATTTTTGTTACTGTGTGCTTTGTTACACTGTCTTACTCCGGTGAATCAGTAGTGGGCTGGAGGAGGGAATCAAAGGTAGCCTGTCCACTGAACATGTTGTATTATCTCCTTCCATGCTTGTACTCTGCACTAATGTCAGCTTAACATCTGCTAAGTATTTCTCATCCTTCTTTCCCCAACCCTTGTAGGCTTGTGTCAGCTGGAGCCACCAAAGTTTATGCCATCTTAACTCATGGGATCTTTTCGGGGCCAGCGATTTCTCGAATCAACAATGCTTGTTTTGAAGCAGTTGTAGTCACAAATACAATACCCCAGGAGGACAAGATGAAGCAGTGCCCCAAAATCCAGGTGAGCATCTACTTCTATCACTCCTGGGGAGTAGAAGTGCTTGTCTGTTCTGCTGGTGATGAGAAAATTCCTGAAACTGTCTACTGCTTACAGTAGTTCCATTGGTACTGGACTTGTTGGCAGTGCTGGCTGTACAGCTTGAGCTAAGCAGGACTCGGGCATGTCCTGTGCTAAAGGACAGTTGAATGTTGCAGCTTGACTTGAGCATTCAGGCATAATAGGTCCATTAGAAGCTTCAGGTACTGCTGTAGCATACACTCAGCCAAGGACTTCCTCAACACTAGCTTTACAGCACAGATATGGGACACAGACACCTGGAAAGTGAATTGTGCAGATGAAACTCAGATAGTACTGTGTTGTGAGAGTAGTGAAATCCCTGTATTGGAGCTCTGGTGAAGAGGAAGCTCATCTGGTTGAAGCTACAGTGAATTGTAAGCTGCTTTTGAAAATGACAGGCTGATTGCAAAATGCCATTGGGTTGCATTTTTTTCCAGCACTAAGTTCTGGGGGGTGGTCCTGCAGCTGAGCACATCTAAAAGATACCTGGTGCTTCAGCTGCTCCCCAGGAGTGTAGGCAAAACCAGTATGTAAATAGCTGTAGCCAAAGATTGCACTGGAGTAGTTTTTCTGGCTCTCACATAATGCCTCACTCTTATACTGACCTCTGATATTCCCTGATGAGAAATCCAAACTAAAAGATCTGTGTTAAGTCTCATGCTCTATCTGCTCTGTCTGTCAGTTATAGCTGTTGGTTTTTTTTCTCTCTTTCCTTAAGAGACAAACTATCCAGAAGAAAGAAAATGTTAAATACGAGTTTCAGTTTCCTTAATGCACTGTCAACATGGTGCTTCTTACTGAGGTTACACGTTGAAATGGTTTAGCTGCTGGAGTTCAGAGCTGAGGTTTTTACTGAGACTCGCTTTTCCCTGCTCTTAACTGGGTTTACCCCACCAGGTGGAGCCAGCGCAGTGACGGAGAGCTGAGCTGCAGCACAGCAGCTTTGCCTTTGTTAGGCTGCTGGCAGTGGCGGTAAAGCCTCCTGACTGAAGAGAAGCAATTTGGCCTTGATTTAAGCTCCCCTAACTTCTCTGCACAGAGCGAATAAGATAGTCCAAGGGTAAACAGAGTGGGCTTAGGGAGTCTCAGCAAAGAAAGGTGACAGTAAACTCTCATCCTGAGCAAGATTAGCAGTGAAATAATTACTGTAATGTTGTATGTAGAATATATCATAGAACGGTACGGTTGGAAGAGACCTCAAGGATCATCCAGTTCCAACCCCCTGCCATAGGCAGGGACATCTCCCACTATCACAGGTCACTCAAGGCCTCATCCAACCTGGCCTTGAACACCTCCAGGGAGGGAGCAGCCACAACCTCCCTGGGCAACCAGTGCCAGTGTCTCACCACCCTCACTGCAANAATTAACATGTCATTACATATTTCAGTCCTGTGTGTAGAAGTCATTTACCTGCATTTGGTGTGACACAAATGTGGATGTTGAGTGTAAACTCTCCTTACTAACTTCCCAGCCCTTCTTCTGGGCTTCATGTCTTTTCTCAGTGATGCTGATGCATTTTTCTTCCCCTCCAGGTGATTGACATCTCAATGATCCTTGCCGAGGCCATCAGGAGGACTCATAATGGGGAATCTGTCTCCTACTTATTCAGCCATGTCCCTTTATAACAACAGATGTCAGCTGCTGCTTGTATGGCTTTTTTTAAAAAACCAAAAGTTGTTCAGCTTGTTGTAAAGTTCAGTAGAAGACTCTGCTTGTTCCAGTGCAGTTCTCCACAGCTACTCCTGCTTAAGTCAGGCCTACTGGCTCTGATCCCAACACTGGGAAGCTGGGAAGGGAACCTCATCTCTGTAACACTCCAACTCCACCAGCAACCTTGTGCATTAGGGCTCAGTAGTATTGATGAGTATCGATTCTGCAGATCTGTGGAGAGCAGGACTGACACATGGCTAATTGCCACAATTATTTTAAGAGGGGGGAGGGAGAGGGTTTGTCTGTGGGCAGGGTTAGATGATCTGGCATGTGACTCTAAATTGTCCTAGGGAGCTCTACTTCCCAAACATGTTGATCTGGATCTACAGCAAGAGCCCAATAGACTGCTGGCTGTTGTACCACTCTAGACTCCACAGGAACCCTTGAAGAGGCATGGGGAAGGCTTGTGTCTTGGCCAAGCTTGACCCTAGGTGAAGCCTTGGGGGATACTTGGGAGGTGGTTCTGCTACAGCTTCCTTCCACAGAAGGACAAACTTGAAATAATTATAGATGAAATTAAATGCCCTTTAGCATGCTACACAGCCAAGTGAAGGGGAGAGCATAGTCTGTGCAGCACTGCCTTGCTGTGTTAACATAGTGGTGAAAGTGCATCCTGAACCAGCATTCTCCTTCTGTGGAGGACTCATGTTGGCTGTGTGCTTTAGTTTCTAGTGTGGCCAAACCCAGTTCCTCAATTTCACAGCTTACTGCTAGCTCTGCTAACAGTTAGAGGGCTGCTGAGTTGTATACCACAGCTGCACCTAAACTTGCTCTGCACATCCTTGCTTTTCTTACCAGTACAGTAGTAAACTGAGCCTCTTTATCCCCTGGTAGCTTGGTTGGTGCACCTAGCAAGTGCCTGCTCAGACAACGGGGTGACCTAGTAATACATAGGAGGTTTGTGTCCAGCTGTCTTAGCCTCTCATTGCCTGCAATTGTGTCCTGTAACTTACTGATCCATTCTGGTTGCTTGTCCTGGACATTGTCTGCCTTGCCTTGTAAGTGCTGCTCCTTGCAAAAGATCTTAAACCAAGGAGCACAGGAGGCTGCAGGACTACAAAGCCTGAAGAAGGCCTTGGAGTGGGTCTGATGCTGCTAATGAGTGCTTACAGCAATGGGTTGAAGAGGCTAGTGATACATAGTACTGGGAAAACTGTAGATCTAACACCAACCTGACAGGCAGAAAGTGCCTGAAAGAAAAAAAGATACCAAAAGTAGAGCTGGGTGAGGCTCCCAGATGTGATAAATATAATCTGAAACTTGAATTCTTGCTAACTGTACCAGACAATCAGGAGGTAAACTGTTAGGTCTCTCCTGGACTCTTACGAGGTTATAAACCAAGCTGTTTTCTGCTCTGGGTTTTATAAGCACTCCTCTATTTGTTTTTGAGCTGGAGGAGAGGAAAAAGGGAAAAGGAGGAACTTGAAATTACTTGCTAGAGTAACCATCATGGCTTTGAGAGGCATGTGGCTGGGGTATAAGTGGAACTAACTGAAAGACTTAGTTAAGATCTTGGGGAAGTACTTCTTCGGTTGTGCCTTTTACTGAGGACTTCTCTCCCTCCCTAGAACTCCTGTCCTGTGGCAACGTTAACATTTCTATTACAGTGTAGAGTTGGTTTTTTTTTTTTTTTCTTTTTGTATAAGAATTGGTGTTTGTCTGGAAAGTCTCTTGCTTCTTTGCTTTGCATCCTGCACTGAGCTCTACCAAGAGTCTGATTCCTGCCTCCTGTATCGGAGCCCTTGCTGCTGCACTGCCAATGACCTGAGAGCCAAAAACCAGGACACTGGAGCAGCAGCATGAGGATTTCCAGCAGCATTTGTGTTTAAACTTAAGACCCGATGAAGGAATTAAACTTTTATTTAAAAAAAAAAAAAAAAGGCCTCTGCCTGTCATGCTTCTAAAAACCTTACAAATGAGATGACTATCTTCTGAGTTGGGTCACTTGCAAGGTAGATCATGGAGCAATGTCATTTGGAAGGGACCTCGGAATGTCATCTGGTTTAACCCTCTTGCAACAGGGCCAACTGCCCACATTGCATGGAAGAAAAAACTTGGGACTAAGCTACTTCTTAGTGGCTGATGGCTTTTGTCTGTTCCCCAGACTTAATTGCTAGAGGGTTAGAGTAGTAAGGGCTAACAAAAGCCCTTTTCTAAACTCTAAGGAGCAGCAAAATCCACCAGAAGAATGAGCCCTGGTGCGCTTGGTACCTGCCCTGGCAGAAGGAAGGGATTGTGGCAGGAGGATGCAGTTAAAAATGGGCAGGAAAAAGTAAACTATGGCCCTGTGGAGTAAGGAAAATGGCTCACAGCTAGGCAGTGGTGGCTGAAGGGGATCAAGTCTTGGTTTGGCTGTGGTGGTGTTCTGCCTGCACCTTCCTGTAGAGGAGAATAGTGTTCCTAGAAACGGCCATCAGCGAGGCTGTATCTGAGCCCTGACAGCCTTGTTCTGTGGGGAATTTTAAAACTCATCTAAAATGGCTAGCAGTCACACTTCTGTTTCAGGTCAAGCTTCTTTTTGCTTTCCTCCTAATGGTTGATGTCTCAGTTCTTTTGTTTATCAGTTATTGAAAGCAGGAATAGCAAAGCATGAGAGAAATAGGCAGGTTACATGGTTACGAGCGGCTTCACAAATTTGTCATGGGGAAAAAGTTCAGGGATACAAACTCCCTTCTTGCTCTTTGTGCAAATGGGATTTAAAAGCTCCCCAGCAGCAGCCCCACACTTGCCTGCAGGAAATGCAGCAGGTTGGCTTGAAAGCTGCTCTGGCTGTGGTTTGTAGGAGCACAGCAGCATCTCTGTAGCCAGAGCTGGCTCAAGGAAAGGACAGCTCCCATTCCCCAGCCTGTGCAAGCCACTGTGGTAGCTTTGCCACACAGACCAAAGGATTTACAAAATGGTGCAGCATAGAGGAGATGCAGCACATTGCACAGGGGCTGTGCCTTGGCTGGGGTGAGTGCAGCCATTGCTGTTGAGGGGCTTTGCATAGGGAGTACGGGAACCAGGTCCTTTTGCACTGCCTGCCTGCGAGGGACAAAAGCTCCAGCAGACTGCAGCATCCACAAAGAAGCATGTGGAGAACAGGCAGAGATAGAGGGGAAGGCAGGCACAGCTGGAGTGTAAGTATGCAGTAGAACACTTGTATGAAGGCAACAGTATTTTCTGCTTTGATTTTTAAAGTAAGTATGTGTGGCTTTCTTGTTGTCCAGGAGAAATAGAGCCCTTTCTCAGCTTGGCTTTGCTTTGGCTTGTGACTCCTGGCTGTGTGGCTCCCTCCAAATTTGGCCCTATCCAGGGGAGCTGCAAGACCACATCTGCCTTGGGAGCAACCTGAACTGGGACTCTGCCTGTAGATGCTGCTTCTCCCCCTTCCCAGGGGACAGGGCTGCAGGCTGTTTGCCATCCAAACCTCTCTCAGAGTACCAACCCCATCTTGGGACCTGGCCTTAAACCTTGGCCTTTGCTTTTTATGTGTACATCATCTATTAGCACCTCTTTAATTCAGAGCCTGCTTGCTGTCTGGAGTGGCAAGGTGCCTATGTCCTCCAAAGAGCTGCTTCTGGCCAAGCCCCCTGCTGTTGCTGGAAAGCCAAGTCCCTGTCCCAAGGTGGCAGGAAACAGGACAAACCCAGAGGTTGGCAGGCCAGGTGGAGATGGATGTGAGTTGCTGTAGTGCAGCTGCTACACCTGGTAGTCTACAGCAGGTTAACGCTGTGACACCAGCATTTCTGCAGAAGGGTTTTGGCAAGCCTCTCATGATTATATGGATTCCTTTTCTTCTCCTTACTCCATGTAAGGCCTCCCAGGCATCCTGGCCCTCCAACCAGTCCCCATTCTGGTGGCCGGCATCTACGTGCCCCCAGGACCACTGCTTACCCTCACTGCTCCCCTGCCCAGCCGTGAACAGGTATGCTGCCTGTTCTTAAACTTGGAGTTTTGCCTTTCAGAGGTTGTGTATTCCACATGCACCCTAAGCTTTCTGCATCCTATTGCCATGCTACAGCCAAGTGAGAGCCTGTGCCTGTTAGCATGGCCTGCTCCTTGCCCACCCAAGCTGCTACTGTAGTGACCTTATCTCCCTAGGGAGCACCGTGTCTGGAGGCAGCATGGCCATGAGCTGACTGGTGGTGTAGCATCTGCCACAGCTGTGAAAATACCGTGCTATTTTTATACCAAGGTCTTGCTTTCTTAAACAAGTTCTGCTTCAGCAGGGTGAGTGTGAGGGGAATGCTCAGCAGATCCCTGGGAACATGCACAGGGTATAGCTACCTCTGAGAAGGGTTTGGGGCTGGGATGATGGTCCAGGAGTCACCTGGTCCAATGTGGACCATGCTGCTGCCCCTCACAGGTGGCACGCGGGTGTTGGGCGCAGAGGTGGCAGCAGGGCTGGAGGAGGCTGCTGGGGGTGAAGCTGCGTGTGTGTGCCCGCATGTGCACAGCAGTGTCTGCGCTGCGGGTGTGCAGGCACTGAGTGCACGCAAGGCGCTGCCTGTGCGAGTCCGCAAGCTGGCTGCGGGCGTGCGTGTGTATGCAAGGACGCATGTGCAGGGCTGGGTGTGAGTGCGTGTGCCCGTGCGGGGGCGGTGGGAGCGTGTCCGTGGCCGCCCATACCGGGTACCACCGCCGCAGACGCGCGGCCCCGAGCGCGCCCCGCGCTCCGCTGTTGGCCCGCCCCGCATCGCGGTGCACCTCGGGAGCGGCAGTTTCCTCCGCCGCCAGCTGGCCGCAACCACGTGCGGGCGGACTACACTTCCCAGAGGGATCCGCGGGCTCCGGGCAGCCAATGGGAGCAGAGGCTGGGCGGTGTCCGAGTATTTAAGGCGCCGCCCCACGCCGCACGCCCCAGCCTCACCTGGCAGAGCAGCGGAGCGGGAATAGTCGGGGCGGCGCGGTAGCAGGTATGGCGCGGAACGGCACCGGCTTTTCCGCCCGTGGGACTGCCTGCGACGTGGGTTCGGCATGTACCGGGGAGGGGGCTGCGAGGCAGGACTGGTGCAAGGAGGGACTACCCCGGGGCGCTTCTGGCTGGGTGCTGCAGGAATCCTGGGGGTGACCGGCTGCCCACTGTGCTGAGCGCGGTCGCGAGGGTGGGGGACGCTCCTCTGGTGGGCGCAGGGGCTGCCCGGAGCAGCGCGGTGCTGTGCCCGGGGCGGCGGCGCGCCCCGCCCTGCGCTATTGTCCGTGGCGGGGGCTTGGGCGGGCCGCCTTTGTCTGCCGGTCCCCATCCCGGAGAACCTTTGCTAACCTCGGGGAGGGTCTTGCAGCCAAAATGTGCGACAAACCAGACCTCTCGGAGGTGGAGAAATTCGACAAGAAGAAGCTGAAGAAAACCAACACGGAGGAGAAGAACACGCTGCCCTCCAAGGAGAGTGAGTACAGCCCTGGGGGCGGAGGGGCCGGCTCGGGGGCGGCCCCGGTGCTTGGCTGCAGGGAGGACAGGCGTTGGCCACGGCCGGTGGGGCTTGTGTCTGCCTCGGGTGCTGGTCTCGCTGTCGAGGCATGCGGTGGGGAGAGGGGGTTTGGGGCACTTAGGCTCTGACCTAGAGAAAACCGCCGACTGAGAGGTGAGGAGTCAGGGTATGGCCCTCTGGGGCAGCAGGCGTGATCACGGCGTTCTGAGGTGTTGCCTGGGGTAATGACTTCCCTGAGGAGAGCTGAAGGCAGATGCCCAACTTGCTGTCACCCGTGTGTCTCATCACCCTCTGACTTGAAGTGTTTGCCTACCCTGCTTGTGATCAAACCATAAAACTCTATTCCAGGGCCTGAATGATTGCCCTACAACCTTCACCAGTGGGTGCTTCCACATAAAAAAAAAGCACCAGAGACTAATGGACCTCTCTTTTCTTGCAGCTATTGAGCAGGAGAAGGAATGTGTGAAGTCTTCATAGAGTGAGATGGCCTGGCAGGAAGAGCTACCACTTGATTTTTTTGCTTTGAATTAAATCATGTGTGGGGTTGTTTGGTTGGTTTTTTTAAAATCCGTATCATGTACATGTCTAAACAACAGCTGCATCACCTAACCCACTGCCCTGACTTGCTGGCAGCTTTGGTGGATGAGTGGGACAAAGTGTCCCCACCTCAGTTCATCAATAGCCTGACTCAACCCCATCTCTACTGCTCAGCCGACTCCCATTGACAGTGTTGATCTTACTGTAACGTGAGGAGATGAGCAAAGGCTATGAGGCTCCTAGGGACCGACCTCTTCTGCCTGGGGGAGTGGGGATCCTTTCTGGCCTGGCTAGTGGCCGGGATCTGTCTTGCATACTTTTCACTATGGTGTTCTGTAGCCTCATTCACAGTTTTCTGTCTTCCTTGGGGGAAAAATGAGAAGTTTATTATAAAATAAAAAATGTAATGGCTTACCTATGGCTTGTGGCTGCTTCTCTGGCAAAGGCTTCATCCTGGATTGCCCTGGGGGGTGCAACTGTCTCTGCCTGGTGCTGTGGCACCAACTGGTTTGGTGTTGCTCAAAGGGCTATGTGGGAGGGTTCCCTTCAGGGTGAGTCTAGCTTGGTGTTTGTGTAGAGCTCGGTTCCTGAGGGAGCTGGGAGCATTGCTGGTGTGACAAGGGCTGAGGCCACTATTCTATGAGCAATATCAGCACCACAACAGTTTCTTGGTGCATCTTCAAGTAGAGGCTAACCTGGTCCATACTGCCCACTTGAAGGCAGAGCCTCTTTCAAGTAGGGCCAGCTTGGGCTGGTTCCTCTTGTGCATGGCTGGAGGTGCCTGTGCTGGCAACGTGGATGCTGGCGTGGGTCCTGCTGGTTCTTGGAGCAGAGCTCTCCTCTCAGTGCCTGGTACAGCCCTTCACTTTGAGCCAACCTCTGCCCCTGCCTTTGGCTGAGGGAGGACTTTGCAGCCTTGTAAAGAAGGATTAATGCAGTAGACCACTGGAGTACCTTCCAGACTGATCCTGGCCCTTCCTTGCAGGAGTGGAGATCCCTGTGTCCTGCAGTCAGCACAGTGTGGGTGAGGGACATTTGGGGTCTGATAGTGCCTCCAGGTCTATGCATAGGTTTCCTGAGTGCTGCCGGCGCTTCCTCACCTCCACCTGGCCTGCAGGGTCACTAAGAAAGCTCCTTACAGAGGAGGTGGAGGCAGACTTGCCAACTAAGAGTTTTGGCTGGCATCCCTCGTAAGCCTGGTCAGCTGCAGACAAACACAGGGCTGTTGTGCCTGCCTGGACATGGTTCATATCTGCTGGGTACCTCCACCCACGCTGCCTGCTGAGGGCTGCAAATAACTCTGCTGGTGTGGCTGTGGCTGCCTTTACTCCCTATACAGAGTGGAAGGAGCTGGAGGTAAGAGGTTGGTGCTTGCGTGCTGTTGGGGCAGCATGTGGTGTTTTCCCTGGCATGAGGGCAGTCAGGAGTGATGCTGAGGCCCAGCTGGGGCTGCTGCTACACTAATCTGGGCACTGAGAAGCTTGGCATATGCCAGTGTGGCTGTGCCCACTCAGTATCCCTGATGTCCCTAGGACAGCACCCTATCATGGGTATGAGAATCCTTTTCTCAGGGCCAACTGTCTGGGTGGGCTGTCAGGATGCTGGGGTGGCACACCAGCAGGGCTTGCCCTCTTCTCCAGGACAGTTTCACCAGGCAGGGACAGGCTCAGCCCTGTGCTGGGGAGGGGTCGTGGAGCCCCTTTGGACCCTTCTGTGAAAACAGAAGGTAGAAAAGCCCACGTCAGCCAGACCTGCTCTCAGGAGCAGCAGCCAGACTACTAAAAGTTAAGCACCCTTCTGCTGGTTCAGCATTTCCTTCTCAGAGAGGCTTTGCAGTCCCTTGGCCACTTGATGCACCTGACCTGAGAATTGGGTCAAACCCAGAGGTAAGTCTAGCCTGAGCCTTTCCCCCATCTCCAAAAGCCAGAGTATGAACCGAACCAAGCTTTTGGGATGGAAACACAAAGTAGCAGAGCTAATCCCTGTTCCTCAGCAGGGCTTTTGGGAATAGAGTGGCTGGGTGGCTGCTCACAGCACCCTATCTCCTGACACCACCCAAGTGCCTCTCCCTCCTGCACACTCTTTAGTCATGCTGCAATGGGCCACTGCAGGAATGGAAAACCACCAGGTAACTTATCTCCCCTTGAGTCACTCAGATCTCTGGAAGGTCACAGCAGGTTTGTCTGTGCCCAGCACAGCTGTGCTCACAGACCCCTCCACCTTGCTCCATGCTGCACATGCAGGTGCCTGCTGACCACCCACCCCCTTCCTCTGGGACTGACCAGTTCACATACCAGGACGAGGGCTGTGGCTCCCCAGCAACTGCCCCAAATGTCAGGGTTGCTGGTGCCAGGAGCCAGCAATACTTCAGCATTTGCCCTGAGCCTGTGGAGCTAGTCCATGGGACTACCTTGCTCCATCCTTGCTACCCAGAGAGGTGGTTGAGGCCCTATTCCTGGAGATATTCAAGGTCAGGCTCAAGAGGGCTTTGGGCAACCTGATCTAGTAGATGATGTCCCTGCTCACTGCAGGAGGGTTGGACTAGATGACCTTCAAAGGTCACTTCCAATCTGGGTGATTCTATGCAGCATCATGGGAAGCTGCAAAGTGAGGTCAGGGGTGTCATGAATCTGGGTTTGGGTTACTTTCTCACTGTGGCCACCTTAGGGACACGGTGATGCAGGTTAAGACATGTGGTTATGTGCTGGTACAGCTGGGTTTGTGCCCTGAGGAAGCCACTTCAGAGGCTGGCAGCCACAGCCTGGCCTTGGGGACACCCGACTCAGTGGGTTGTGTGGCTGTATAGCTGTGTCCACCCAAAATGAGGACATCCCAAGCAGTTCTCCCACCCACATCCCTGCCAGAATGGTGCACAAGGAAGTAGCAGGTGCATTGCCCCAACCCATGCCCTCATGTCTGAGATAAAGACACAGCCATTTTTCAGTTCAGTGCCCAAAATGTCCTCGTTGCCAGCAGGGGATTATCCAGTCAGGGAGAAGCATTGCAGAAAAGCCCTTTATATCAACACTTTCCCTCCCTCCCTGACCTGGACCTTCTCTTTTTTCACCCCAGCACGCATGGGCACACAGCTGCCAGCAGTGTGGGAGACCAGGACACCTGCCAGTCTGATATCCCTTAGAAACATGGCAGCTTCAGCAGCATGGGTTGTGCCAGCAGTTAGCCAAGCACAAAGGATGCCATCCTGGGTTCTGGACCTTCCTGGCAGGGCTCAATGCCACCTTCCCTCACTGAGCACTAGGTACGTGTCAGCTCCTTCTGGCAATATCCATGCTTGTCCCTGGCCAGGGTGCTCCTGGGGTGGTTTTCTCCCATCACTGGAGAGCTTTGGCTGGCACTGCAGAGGAGGGAGGAGGAAGCTGAGTCACCAGCAGGAATTTGGGCAGATACCTGGTGAATAACAGCACAGGGTGAATTCAGATCAGGGCTTGTGGGTTTGAAGCTGGGATGGGCATCTGGCCATGCTGCTGCTCCATCCCCTCTGACTCAGCCAGAAGAAGATTTGGTCCCCTGTATACTCTTGTGTGGAGGATCATAATCCCATTTCTCGCAGGAGATGCCCAAGTCTGCCTGTGCATGGCTCTGCACAAGGCAGCTCAGTGTTCCCTTCCCCCTGGATGTGCACCCACCCTGCTGGGCTGCAGCACCCTCTCCATGCATCCTACAGCACCACGCTGGTTTGCAGCATGGATTGTCCAGTACAAGGCAGGCTGTTGCACGCCAGCAGCCAGGGTTTCACTTTGACCACTCTCCATCTGGCAGTCCCCAAAGCTGCATCAAAGTGGTGAGAGCCAAGAGGTGGCCTTGACCAGGCCCTGGGGCAGCTTCTGAGTTTGTACAGCACGAAACTGCCAGCCCCAGCCTGCACTGCAGTCGGTACAAGCAAACAGACTCCGGAGAGTGTGCATTTATCATCAGAGCAAACAGGATAAGGTGAAGCCATGCTGTGCAACTGGGCAGATACTGCAGCTCCCCCAAGCATGGGTTCTCCCCACATCCCCAGGGAGAAGGTGTCGCTTCCTCTGAGTCAGCCTTTCCCTCCCAGGTGTCCTCGCCTGCCTGGGTGGACGTGCTGCCAAGTGCAGAGCTCAAACCCTGCAATGGCAGCGGTGGAAAGGGGAGGTGAGTGTCCAGCAAACTCAAGCTGCCAAGGAAAACCTCTGCTGGGAGTTGCTGGGGAGGATATCTGCATGCATGGGGATAGTTACATGTTTGGTTGTAACAGGAGAAAGCAGAACAGACTGGTAAGAAGGAAATGAAAGTGTTGTGGGAGCTGCTGACCATGCTGCTTTGGGAATGCAGCTGATGGGAGGCCTCCAAGGGATGAGGGAGTATGTGTGATGTAGCACTGCGGGTCAGACTGTCCCCTCAGGACACTCAGTGACATGGAGGGTGAGGGGGTTAACAGACAAGCTGTCCCCATCCTGCAGGAGAAGCAGTGCCATGCTAGACAGCCCCGTGGCCATGGGGTGGGGAAGCCACCATCGCTGACTAGTGGGTGCAAAAGCACAGGCACAGTGAGCCTGGTACCTCTAGACACCTGTACTGGTACACTTGCCTGCAGGCTGTCTGGTGGCTGGCAGAGCCAGGCTGCCACACCTGGCACACCCCATGACACCTTACCCAGCAGCAGTGATATTGCCCAAGAGGTCAGATTTACCGGTAGTGGTTTATTCATGCCCTGCCAGCCAGGGCTCAGCACAATGACGAACCAGGAGTGCTCAGAGCTTTCTGCCAGAGTCTCAGCAAGAGGCAGGGTCCTGCCAGCACCCAAGTCTAAATAAAGCTGGAGAGTTACACACTGGGCTGCTCTGCAACCTGCCATGCTTCTCATATTTGCTTGGGTTGTTGCTGGTGTGGAGCACAGGTGGCAGCAGCTTTGCCACATGCCTTTGCCAAGCAGCGCACATGTTGCTGGCGCCTGGGCATGTCAAGCCCTTTGGTGGCTGGCAGCCTGCTCTTGTGAGTGGCTAGAATTAAGTGTTCATTTTCATGTGTGTGTCCCTCAGTTGCATTCTGCAGATTCCTCCAGGCCCGTGGGGCTGAGCAGGGAGCTGCAGAAACACCTGCTCCTATGGCGGATGCTCCTCCGGTGTCATGCTGCGGTGCCTGCACTTGTGCCTCAGCCAGGGCAGCTGATGGTGGAGGGGAGTGTCTTATTTTAGGAAGCAGCTGGCTCACACAGGAGACATTGTTTATGGTCTTTCTTCCCCCTGGTGCTTTATTACAAAGGATTATGGCATGAAAAGACATTTTGTTCCCCTGCTCCCAATGCATAGCCCCCACTCTGTGATTTATTCCTCTCAGTAGGCAGCAGCTGGGGTATGGCAACGCAGAGAGCTGGTGGGAGACAAGGTGGGGGTTCAAACCCATGGCAGTGATGGCAGCAGGGATGCATCCAGTCACCGAGCTGCAGCACAGCCAGTCAGAGGTTGCCAGGGGTGTCCAAGACAGCTCTCAACTGCACAGCACATAGATGATGTGAGGAAACCTCTTGGAGCGGAAAACCAAAACCAAAGCCTTTCTGTGGTGTTGTCCCAAAGCTTCAGACCTGCATGGAGGAGCCTATGGGGGAAGGTTCCACTGGCCATGGGGAACCAGGGCCAGGCTAGGTGCAGAGAGCATGATGTAGAGTATGAGCTGGGCACAGAGTATGTGGTGCACAACAAAATCTGGGATTCACCATGGGAATATGGCCCTTTGCTGCTTCCCCCAAATCACCTCTGGAGCAGTGGCAGTAGTGGCTTCCTTCCAAGCCTCTGCCCAGGCACATTCCTTGCCAAGAGGCAGACAAGTTGCCATATGCCACTCTGTCCCCCTTCTCTGTCCTTGCTACTGAGGCCTGCTCTGCTGTCACATGCCTTTTCTATGAGTCCCTGAGCAGGTCCCACTGCAGCAGGAGCCAAGCTCCCCAGTGCAAGGCTGTGAGCCGGCATCTGCCAGCCAGCTCCATGACTTTCCAAGAACCTGCAGGAGCAATGCCCAGCAGATAAGCATGTTGCAACAGATGCTTTCTGCTATCTCTCAAAGCCCCAACCTGCCTGCACACCTACATCAGGGCAAAATTATGGCTAGTGCTTCCTCCTATCATGTACGCCACCTCTCTGTCACCCAGCATGTCCCTAGTAACTGGCCAAGGGCATCAGGGAAAAGCTGGGGGCTGGGGGTGAAAGCAAAGGCTGTGGTGACAGCATGCAGCTTGGCCACTGCCAGCCCCGGGGCTGGAGTGGAGCTGGGACAAGTCCCTGCTCGTAGTGTTGTGTCTTTGAGAGGCCTCATGGCAGCCTGGGCACATTCCACTCCCCATTGCCTTTCCCACTCAGCAGGGAGGGACCTGAGGGGGCTGCAGCTTTCGAAGGGAAGGCTCAAACAGAACCTCCAGCATCTCAGTGCCATGGGGAGGATGTAACTCCCATCCCTGATGCCATGCATGTCGCAGTTTCCCCGCTGTGCTGGCAGGCTCCCCACCACCAGCTGGTCTCCTGCTATGTCGTCTCGCTACCATGCATGACGCATTGGGAGATGCTGCTGCGCCCCTTGAGGCAGTGCTGCCTCCGTGGTGGCTGGCAAGTGTGGAGTTTGTGAGGCCTCAGCTCAGCTCGAAAACCACACACGGCACATCCCCAGGGCATCTCGAGCTGTGTGGGCTAGATGGGGATGTGTGTGTCTGGGGCCCTTCTACAGCTTTGCTCTGGCAATGTTGGTCCTGGGAGGGGAAATGGCTGCTGGAGCGCCTGGCAGACACTGCCCACAGCTGTGGGCTCGGGGAAGATGGGACTGACCAAAGCTAAGGATGGCAGGGCTGTTGGGCTGCTCCAGAGCAGGGGCTCTGGGCTGGAGCTGCCTCCAGGTACAGGCTCTGGAGAAGCAGCTGCAGAGCTTTGCGCTGGGCCTGAACAAAGGAAGAGCCCCCAGCCGCAGCTGCGGCACAGGACGTGTGATGAGTTCGTCGAGGCACTGGCTGCCGGCGAGTACGGTTCCGCTCCCCGGAACCCCCTGCAGCCACCCGACTGTCTGCCCAGGCCAGAGTGCCGTGATCTCATCTCACACAGGCTCCACGGAGACCCCACCACTGAGACCAGGCAGCCCCTGGTGCGGCTCGGCTGACCCAGCGCGGAGGACCCGCTGTGCCTGCCCTCTCGGCAGCGCGGAGATGGCGTGTGGCAGCGGGACGGCAGGAGCGGGGAGTGCGGAGGCAAACCGGGGACAGGAGGGCACCACGAAGAGGGGACGCAGGAGAGACGGGCGGGTGCCAGCAGGGGGCGGTGCGGACAGCCGAGGGCCAGCCGCGACACCTCCCGGCTGAGCACTTTCCCCGGCCCCCAGACACCTCCCAGGGCTAACGGCCGCTTCTTTCCCTCGGCCTCTGCCGAGGGGCGCCGGCATCGTCCGCGGGGTTGGGGCGGGGGCCACGCCGCTCTCCCGGTGTGCAGCCCCTTGGCTGCGGCAGCCCTCTCCCTGCGGCTTTCCTCGGCCGTCCCGCTATGGGGCTCCGGCAAGTGGATCGAGCGAGGACCGGCAGCCAGGCGAGGCCCCGCCGGAGAGTTCTACCTCCTGCCGAGCGAGAAAGCCACGGCCTGGGGAGTGGGGGGAAGCGGGGCCCAGCCCCCACGCACACACCTTACTGTTTTGATCAGCAGACAGGTGCTGGCCTCCTGCGTGAGGGGTTTCCGTCCTGCTGTAAGTCGAAGCTGGCTTCCGAAATAGCTCGCAAAGAGCCAGTGAGTGAAAGCAGGTTGCAAACGGCATTGCTAACACCGGTGCCGTGGGTGGCAGTGTGCCCATCAATGTCACGGCTGTCGGTAGCCTGCTGACCTGCCAGGCTCAGGAGTAGCCTAGCGTAACCCTTTGGTCATTTAAAAAACGCCTGCTTTGGTCACTTGCTGCAAACCCTTTCTAAACAGAAACTCTTGTCAGGGATGCCGGCGTGCGTCAGGTCGGGCTTTGGTGACACTTTAGTGCCCTCCTCCCTCAGGAAGCGTTTGGAGAAGGAAGAGCAAGGGTTTTGACCAGCTTACCTGCTCAGGGGAGACTTTCCCAAAGCTATCAGCCCCAGGGAGCTATGCTTCAGTTCCTGTTTGCCTCTTGTGACATTTACATTTTGCTCTTTGCTTCTCACAGATGCTTCTCAAGTGCCCCATGGCCCATCAAGTTAGTTCAGCAGTGCTTGTTCTGGGCTGTTCTTGTGCAGAGGAACTGAAACTGGTGAAACCTTTTGGAGAAGCAGAAGTTTCTGATTTTGGCTTAGTGGTAAGCACTGGTTGAAAGAGCTGCAACAAGAACAGAAACCCTGGGGTTAATGCCAAAAGCGCTCTTTGGCCTGAAAGGAGTAGGAGTGCTAATCTGAGCAGCGTCAAGTGCTCCTGTTTCACTTGTTTGGAGGGTGGTCTGGTGGTGGTATCACGAAGCAGCACTGTGGTGTCCACACCCTTCCCAGGAATGTGGGTAGCAGGTGTAAACAAGCCAGATTCCTTGACACTAGCTGGCTCACTCTTCTGATTGGGAGATGCAAGTACATGTTGAATCCTCGGATTAGATTCCAGACTCTCTGGGCAGGCAGGCCAAGCAGATCAAAGCTATTGATGTCCCCCGGATTGAGTGCAGACACGGATTACACAGCCCTGTGCACTCTTACCAGAGCTCCTTCAGTTTATTCTTGAGTTTAGCATCTAGGGGCTCTGCTCTGATCAGAAGTGGCATGTGACCATTATACTTAGGGAAAGGGAAATGCTGTCCTCAGTGCCTTGCTCTTGCCTGTTTTACTTCAGCCAGCAGTACTGCACTTTCAGCTTCCTATAGCTCTGCAGTCTGTCCAGCCTGGGTCAGCATTACAGGCTGAAAAGCAGTGAACCAAGCACAGCTCAGGCAACCTCGCTGACTGATGTTTGTTTTTTAGTGATCTGTGCTGGAGGAAAGTATTCCCTGTGCAGTCCTGGAGACAGAAGCATTGTGTTTCTAGAGCAGGTACAGTACCAAACCTCTTACTCCAGGTCAGGCCTTTACTTTCACTTGCAGAAAGTCCCTGGGAGGGAAGGACTGGTTGGCGCTCAGCCTTTCTTTTGTGACTGCTGAACTAAGGGACCTGTGGTGGCTGACTTGTTGCAATGTGAAATTGTACTTGTGCCTCAGCAAACTGGCCTGCAGAAGGCATTGCCAGACAAAAGCAGTGGAGCAGCTGGGTCTCTGCACCTGGGAAAGCCCCTCCGAGCTGTAGAGGTCACGTGTGGAAAACGAGCACAGTTCCGCTTGTGAGTCAGCCTTCCTGGGGTGATTAAGAACTGGTTTGCCAGCTGACTTGTGCTGATGTGAGGCCCGTATGTCTTCTGCATCCTTCCAGTGCAGCAAGTCATGGATGAGAAATAACTAGTGATCCTGCAGTGGAATTGCAGGGCTGGCGATGGTGATCCCTGGTGATTTTGCTGCTTCTCTGGTAGCCTGAGGGCATGGGCCAGAAGAGATGTTTAATTAGAGTATGTTTGGAGAAACCAGGCAGGCTTTCAGATATACCAGATTATAGTACACCAAAACTAGCATAATGATACTAAACTCCCAACAAATTATTCTCACCTTGCACTTAGCAGTGACCCGCTGCTTCTGTTTTGCACCTGCTGAAGGACTTGTGTGCCTGAAAGCTTGTCCGGTTTCCAGCTTTAGTCTCTAATGAGAGAGTCTGCCCACTGTGTACAAAACCCGTTAGGAAATGGGGATGGAAATGCCATATTCTGCTCTTTTGTGTGTGACTTTTCTGCAGAACCCACAAATCAAGCAGCTGTTTTGTGCTGTCTCTGAACCCTGCAGATCGCCTTGGTCCTGTGTCCCTCCGTCCTGCTGCAATGAGTGGGAAGTCCTTGCTCTTAAAAGTCATTCTGCTTGGGGATGGTGGAGTGGGGAAGAGTTCCCTCATGAACCGCTATGTCACCAACAAGTTTGACTCGCAGGCTTTCCACACGATTGGTGTGGAGTTCTTAAACCGGGACCTGGAGGTGGATGGACGTTTTGTGACCCTCCAGATCTGGGACACTGCAGGGCAGGAGAGATTCAAGAGCCTGCGAACCCCCTTTTACAGGGGAGCAGACTGCTGCCTGCTGACCTTCAGTGTGGATGACCGACAGAGCTTTGAGAACCTCAGTAACTGGCAGAAGGAGTTTGTCTATTATGCTGATGTGAAGGACCCCGAACGCTTTCCATTTGTAGTCCTGGGCAACAAGATAGACAAAATTGAGAGACAAGTGAGCACAGAGGAGGCCCAGACCTGGTGCATGGAAAATGGTAACTATCCATACCTGGAGACTAGTGCCAAGGATGACACCAATGTGGCAGTGGCCTTTGAGGAGGCTGTGCGACAGGTGCTGGCAGTGGAGGAGCAGCTAGAGCACTGCATGCTGGGCCACACCATTGACCTGCACTCCAGCTCCAAGTCAGGCTCTTCCTGTTGTTAGGAGTGGCTGCTGCTTCAGGAACATCGCTCAAGCCGGCAGCTGGATCAGAGTAAGCACAGGCAGCTCGAGGGCGCTCTGAGAAGAGTGGCCACAAGGACAATAAGTGGTTTGCTCACTGGGGAGTTGCAGTGTCACCACCTGAATTCTGGCTGGGGCTTTCATGCACAGAGCATGTTTCTGCAGGAGGGAGCTGTTGAAGGAACATGTGAGCATAGTCCTGCTCCCATCTCTACCTGGTTTAGCAGGTTTAGAGAACTGGGTTAAAGTCCTTCACATTCACTAAAGACAGCAGTGATCTGATCTGTATCAAGAACTGCCTGCGGGACATAGCTGAGAGCACTCGAGACACTCTTTGAAGTATTTTAGTCCTGAACTCAAAAAAATCCTAGAGCCACTAAACTCATGACCTTACTGCCAAAGGAAAAAATCTAATCAGCAGACTGAACCAAACCTGGTGCAGAAACTCTAGCCCCTGTGACCGTGAGAATGCCAAATACTGGAGTGGCTGAAGTGTGCATATCTGTTGTTTGGGGTAAGTGCTTTGTGTCCTGAGACTTGAATTGTGCTGAGAACTGTTAAAACTCTGATCTGAAGCAGTGTAACAAGGAGAGATGGACCTGTGCTTGTGGCAGCATCGCTTCTCCGTGGCTGCCTGTTCCTGGTGTGGTTTTCCTCACCTCTAAGCTTGTCTTGTGTGAGTGTTACTTTGTGGAGAGACTGCCTGCTTCTTGTTTAATATATATATCCTTGTCTCTTGTGGAGGCTCAACACTGGATCTCGCTTCTCATTCCTCGAAGCCCTGGATGAAAAATAACAAAGTGGACCCTCGCTGGGTCATCTCAAAGGGTTTAGAGTTACTCAGGAGTTCAGGAGATCTGGAGCATGAAGCCTCATCTGGTTTCTGTCACAAGTAATTGGCATGTCCAGATGATGCACCCTAGCAGACCAGATGGTAGGTGGGTGGGGTGGGACATCTCCTAGGTGTGCAGGTGGCCCTGTATGGATAAACCCACTCATCCCATGTGTGGGGCCAGCGACCACTGTGCTTTGGTAGCTGGCAGATCAGCATCCTCAGCTCCTTTAGCACATATGTTCCTGTTGGGATGGCGCAACACAAAACTGTTTGCGTTATTACCTGTTGTGTCAGGCACTGCTGAGCACAGTTTACTGATGCCACTTTCCTGGTTCTTATTCCCTGACAGGGGATCCAGTATGGTTTATCTCTGATTCATATGACAGACTTCACTGGCAGAGGATGCCCACTCAGTTAAGTGGCCTTTGTTAAACGTTGCTGAGTTCAGTCCACTGAGGGGAGAGCTGCACTGGTTCCACCTCTCTTCAAGGTGACTGAAAAATGGTATTCACAGGGGCAAGGAGCCTGCTAGAAAAAGATGCTGGGCCTTGATGAGCACAGCTCCTGCATCCTGCTAGGTATTAGTCCCAAGCTATCTGTGTAGCAGAGTTGAGTGCTTGCTGACTGCTCACTTTACCATTATGACCTCATGTCCTGCAACTTCCCAAGCAAATGTTTGTCCCAAATTCTGGCTTTGCCCATAAGCTCAAAGCAGCTCACCATGGGGAGAGCTTCTCTGAGTATGTATCTGCTGTCTGCTGAATGCAATTCCCACTGTGATGAGCTACTGGACGATGGAGTTTGTAGCTCAAATCGAGCAGCCTTGCTTATGCTGTGCTTTAGAGCAGGGCAGGCTCTGCCCTTCCTGCTGGTGGCTGCTGAACCACGTTTCTGAGCACACAGGGAGTGTCCTCTGGTGGAACTCAGGGTGAACCTGCCCTTCTCTGCAAGGCAGCCATGTGTGGAAGGGATTGAAGCTTTAATGCAAAGTGCTTTAAAGGGATCTGATGTCTAAGTGGGGCTGAACACTCATGTTCAGGGAGATGGATAGAGGGAGTGCTTATAGTCTTTGGAGAAGCAGATCCCTTGAGGTATAAGAGAAAGCTCTGCCTCTGTAGGTGCAACAGATTTTTGCAGGATATTGAAGTTTTTGTTGCTGTTTACTTACCAATGTCTGACCTCTCTGGGCCTCTAGACTGTGCTTCAGTTTAACACTGCTTGATATTTCCTTCAAGGCCCCAGACTCTGTGACCTGTGCTTCCACTGTACATCTCTGAGCAGGTATGACCCTTGGATCTTGTTCACACAGGGGCTCAGGCCCCTCTGCACTGCCCAGCCCGGCCAGAGGGGCTGCTGGGGGAAGCTTCCTGCAGGTGATGCTTCCCCAGCTCGGATCCTGTGGGAACTGTGTGAGGATTGGCACCTCCTGTGGGAGAGGACAGAGACTGAACAAGCCACGGTGTAGGAGGCACGGGGACAGCAAACTGTTCACAGTGCCCCTGTGTGTAGATGCTGATAGCTGAAGCTCAGGCCCCTCATTGTGCACAGGCATGTATTGCTAGAGGCTGTTACACAGCATCTTTTACTTCCAACAGACTTGAAAAAAAAACAAAACAAACACCTGTTCTATTAGGCTTATGTGTTTTAAAAGTTAATTTTAAAAGGTGGTGTAATATATTTGTTTAATTTATTATAAATGCTGCCCACAGTTGCCAAAGGAGCATAAATTTCTAACTTTCTGTTGCAAACTTCAGTGCCAACAGCCATCCCCTCCCTGTGTCCACTCATGCTGCTGCAGTTGTTGCTATTGCTACAGAGCTGGAATTGTAAACCCGAGATTCTCTCTTTATTTGAGCAAATAAACCATGAATGTATTCAAGTGGGTTCAGAAAGTGGCTGCCTTCTTGGGTTATCAAAGGTCAAGCTGGCTTCTGTTTGGAGGGAGAACAGGAAACTGAGTTGGTTATAGGATCTGGCAGAGAGAAGCCACTAAGGGATGAAAGGGATTATTATTGAATCATGGAATGCTTTGAGTCGGAAGGGACCTCCAAAGGTCATCTCATCCAACCCCCCCATGCAGTGAACAGGGACATCTTCCACTAGAGCAGGTTGCTCAGAGCCTTGTCAAGACTGACCTTGGATAGCTCCAGGGATGGACCATCAACTACCTCCCTGGGCAGTCTGTTCCAGTGTTCCACCACCCTCATGGGGCAGAACTTGTTCCTAACATTCACTCTGAATCTCCACTAATTTCAAACCACTGCTCCTCATCCTATCACTGCAGGCCTTTGCAAACAGTCCCTCCGCAGCTTTCTTGGAGGCCCTTCAGGTACTGGGAGGCTGCCATTAGATCTTCCTGCAACCTTCTCCAGGCCAATCAACCCCAGCTCCTTCAGAGGTGTTCTGACCCCCTGATCAGTTTTGTAGCCCTCCTCTGGACCTTCTCCATAAGGTCCATGTCCTTACTGTTCTGTGGGCTCCAGAGCTGGATGCAGTACTGCAGGGGAGTTCTTCCCAGAGCAAAGTGCCAGAATCCCCTCTCTGTATTTGCTGAGCGTACCTAGCCAGAGAAGTAGTTGTTGAAGGAATGTGACTCATTCACCAGCTGAACCCAGTGACCAGTTTTGTCTTCCCATGAGTGTATCAAAACACACTTTCATAACAGAAATATTCTGCATTGCTGCCTCCTGTCACTCCGTTTTAATTTCCAGCCTGGGCTCTCAGCAGCAAGCTGGGCACTTTACTTTGATTTCTTCCTGCAGCCTTGGAACCAGGCCCTCCAGCTCCAGGGGGTTGCAACCAGCCATGGTTTCCATAGGATGCTGAGACACAAATCAGCATATGGGAGCTGTTCTCTTCCGCCGTCCTGCCAGGATGGTCACTTATTTTGGGAGGCTTTCTCTGCAGAGTCCATGCCTGCTGTTTCTGTTGGCAGACCCTTTTAGCTTATTTTCCTCCCACGTCTGCTTGCCTGTCCATGCTTCCAAAGGCAGTGCAGGATTTTCAGTCCTTGGAAATCCTGCTTTTAAAATGTGGGCTGGAGTATCTGGAGGGCCTCTACCACTGTACTTCAGCCATTTCAAAACACAGCTGAAAACAGACAACATGAACTGATGGGAGGTGGTGGTAGCCTTGGAGTCGTCACAGGAGTTGGGTGAGGATGTCTCATGTGAATGAGGGTCTGTCTAAAAGCATTAGAGTCACTGAGTCCTCTGATGTGAGATGTAAGAAAAGGGAGGGCAGAGGCAGGAGTGACAGTGAAGCTGTTCTTTCATTCCCCACTTGGCCACCACAAGCAATAGCAGTGGGTTTAGTGGGGTTTGTCCTGGGCTGGGGAGAGAGTGGATCCCCGGAGGGCAAAGGAGCGTCTGCAGAGGACAGCAGTGAGCTGCTTCCATGTGAACAGATGCGGCAGCATATCCCTGCGTGCTTACAAAGGAGAAGGAGTAGTGAGGAGTCCCCTGGTCCCATCCATCCCTCTATCCCACAACCCTCATTGAGGATTTTGCTGCTCTGGTTCAACTAATGCAGCTGTAAGGCCATGAACCTGCTTGGTGGGCTGAGGAAAGTGAAATCTTCTGTAGAACTTCTAGCTGAGGAGCCCCAAATGGCTGCATGTGCCCTGGAGTTGCTGCCTGGGTCACTGAGGCTGCTCACTCACATGCTGTGTGTTTCTCAAGTACAGCTCCTCCTTAGCTCCACAGGCTGCAGTACATCTGTAAGGAGGCTTATGGGAACGCAGTCTCTGGGGACTTCATCTTCTTGCATGTGTTTGAGGATAAGCAGATATACATAAAGAGTCTAAAAATACCATTTCAGGAGCCTCTGAACCCCACCTCAGGCTCCAGTCCTTAACAGGGAGCATGTTGCAGCTCTGGTGCCAGGGACACTGGCATGCTCTGCTCTGCCAAGGTGGGAGATGATGGCAACTCCAACAGTAGCTGCTTGACCCCTCACCTGAGTCAAAGTCCCTCAGCTCAGGCCTAGGACAATGTGTGAAGTCAGTGAATGATGGGTTGCTTGCTGGGGTGATGGCTGGGGCAAAAGCACTGGGGAATGGATAGAAGCCAGTGCTGGAGCCCATGCATGGCTGGTAGAGCAGCTCTTTTCCTGGTAGCTTCCATTAGAGGCTGCTGCATGTGGCCAACACAGATGGAGGACTCCTGCCTTCATAAACAGGCAAGTACAGCATTCGCCTGGGCTGTTTGTCAGTCTTGGCTGTCTCAGTGAGGGCTTCCCACTTGCTTTTCCTCACCACCAAGGCTCTCCCTAGCAGTGCAAAACTGTGCACAGAAATGGAGAGAAACCAGCTGGTGCCTGACAGGTGGCAGGTAAGGCCTTCCTCTGGGGCACATGAACAGCAGTGTCCCAACTGTCCACTCTGCTGAGTGTTGGTGCAGGCAGAGGATGGAGGGCTGAGCCAGGACAGTGGGCAGCAGTTGGGTTTGCCTCTCATGCTGCCTCTTTTCCCTAGTCACAAGTGACAGGACAAGAGGAAATGGACCCAGGTTGCACCAGATGAGGTTTAGAAGCCCCAACGGTTCTAAGCCAGAAGACATTAGAAGCCAAAAGGATTCTCAAACACTGGAACAGTCTCCCCAGGGAGGTGGTAGAATCCCCATCCCTGGAGATATTTAAAAGACGCAGAGATGTGCTGCTGAGGGACATGGCTTAGTACCAGACTTGATCGAGTTAGAGAATGGTTGGACTGGATGAGCTTCAAGGTCCTTTCCGACCAAAACGATTCTACCATGCTATGCGCTGTAGGCACCGGAGGGAGACAGTGATTCCTTCTGATGCGGCCGCTGGGCTGCCGTTGACTTGGAGGCCCCAGGGCACCCTCAGACGTGCATCGCGGGGAAGGCTCCCCGGAGCCGCCCAGGCGCAGGGCAGGGCCGGGGTGGGCGAAGCCGGAGCACGACACCCGCCTGGCCCCGCTGCAGCCGCCGCTGCGCCCGGCGGCCGCGGGGAGGAGACGGAGGACCGGGGATGAGGCAGCAGGGCCCGCCCGGCCGAGGCAGGCAGCGGGAGGAGCATCCTCCTGGCCGCAGCGCAGGGACGGGGACCCGTGGCTGTCCCTACAGGAAGACCCTGGGCTACCGTCTCTCCTCCTCTCCTGTCCCTGCGCAGAGTCACGCTGCGTGCCCTGCAGCAGAGCAGTCCGTGGGACATGCTCCAGGTCCCCTTCACCGGGCCAGCTTTTGTGGGAGCAAGCTGCAGCCGCCTGTCAGCTGCTAGACAGGGTTAAAATGTTTGTTTGCACTGGCTCCCCTCCTTGGAGCTCTCACGATGGGCTCGTTTACAGGGACGCAGTTCGGTACGAGGCAGGTTTGTACTGACTTTTCTCAGCCAGTTCCTGAGGCCTGCTGTCTGTCCAGGGAAGGCGCTGCGAGGGCAGGTTCCGTGTCTCCAGGTAGGATGGCAACAGGACACAACCAAGGGCACACCCAGCAAAAGGCTGCATGTGTTCTTCAGCCCTCAGACCTGTGCAGCATCTTTGCCGTGCTGGCTGCTTTCACACACTACCTCGTGCTGCTTTCACCAACTCTCATTCGAGCTGAGGGGCACCAGTCTCTGCCAGGGGAAAGAGAAGTGTTTTGTTCCTCAGCTTGCTTCTACCCAGCGGCTGATCACACACACACAGGGCCCTTTCAGCATCGGGAGAGGAGGGTGGTGGCATCTGGGAACACAGGGAACAGAGGCCCCCATTGATGCTGGCTACAGCCCCATGGGTTTCTGTGAGCTGGGACAAGGCTGGTTTGCAGGCACAGCTGTGCACTGAACTGGGGCAGCAGCAGTGCATGAGCTAAACCTCTCCTGGCTGGGCTGCTTGGGAAGCCTTGCTGTGAATGGAGGGGGCTGAAGATGGCAGAGGGGAGATTAGAATTTGGGCTAGAGTCTCACCTAGGAAGAGCAAACAGAGTCCTGGATGTGAGTAGGTAACAGCCTTCCAGTTCTCAGCCTGTCCTGCTGTACAAAGGCCCCTCACTGTGCCTAAAATTGGGCTCTTGGACAAGTTTGCTGCAAACGTGAGAAGTCCTGCAGTCTGAGCATGGGGCTGGGAGCATTTCTCTGTGGCTTCATTCTCTGGAGTCTCCTCAGCACAGCTCATGAGGGGCATTTCCAAGAGAAGCAGAACTTGAACTGATAATTTTTGAGGAGCTGCTGTGAAATATACATCTAAGGGCAACATTAGTCTGATCAGGGGAGAAGGACAGCAGTTGACCTCCCCATGCACCAGCACTGTGCAAACTATTCAAGTGGCATGCAGCAAGTGGCATGCAGCAAATGGCATGCAGCCACCCACAGAGCACAGCACAGAACATGTAGGGCCCTGTGATGGTCAAGTCTGGCCTTGTGCCTGAACAAGACCATTGTGTTTCACACAGGGCTCCCTGCAAGAGAAGGAATCGTACATCCCACGTGGTTCTGACCATGCTTGTACCACACACAGTGCCTGATGTGAACTGGTGAGCTCTGCTTCAGTTGTGCCAATTACTTCTGCTGTGGTCGTGCTGTAGGTGCTACAGGAGATGTGGCAAAGGTTATCACCAAGGCTGAGCATCAAAGGACAGCAGCAGCACATCACCAAACACGAGCAGGTAGCTGCTACAAGACTCTAGCTTTTCTCTGGTTGGCTGGAGGAGAAATAGAGGTTTTTAAGGGCTGCCCAGCTAAGAGCAAAGATTTTCAAGTCAGAGCTATGAACCTCATGGCTGGGGTGGGAAAAAGATATAGGCAGGACCCTGGAGGGGCTACTGGCCTGCAGATGAGGCTGGTGGGTGCTGCTCATGCAGGACCTTCTCCTCTTCAGACCCCTCCTTCCCTGCCCTTTCTCTTTGCCAGGGCAGGGAGGGTGGGGAAGCAGGCAAAACCAATGGACAGAGACACATATATCGTGTTCAGAATGTTCTTAATTTTAATTTATTTTCTTTAATTTTTATAAAATACATCTTGTAAGATAAGTCTTTAAAAACTTGCTCCTTTTTATTTGCTTGTTAACAAGTTGAAATTCTAGATCAGAAGTGAAGGAAACACTTTCAGTTGATTAACTCTGTGTGTGTGTGTGTGTGTGTGCGCACAGGTGTGCGTGTGTGTGTGTGTTTGGGGTCTGGGGGCAAGGTGGGAAGGAGGATCTGGTTACTTTTTGTTAAATGGATACCCAAAAAAACTCCAAAACAAAACACCCCAGCAAACCCCCAAGAGAGATAGCACTGATGTGAATTTCCAGATCTTGGCTGGTTTCTCCCCACCCTGCCATCCCTCCTGGCATGTCCTCCCTCCCCAGCCTGTGTGCGTTGGTAGCCTGGCCAACCTATTTCAGCGTTCCCAGCAGCAAGGATCCTTCAAATGCTCTGCTCAGCAGATCTGCTCCTTTATCCTTGCCTCTGCTGAAACAGGCATTTTAAAAAAAATAGTAATACAGACCCAAAAAAAAAAAAAAATCCATGCAAGATGGAGCTACAGTAGTTTCTCCAATAAATAAACAAAAAGGTTAGCGTTAAGGAGAGACAGAGAAGACCAAAACAAAATACCAGTTGGTGGGGAGGACTGGAAACAGCATTTTGGCAGGTCTGGCTGGGCCCTTGCTACCCAGCCAGAGGGCATTCCTCCAGCTGCCATGGAAAGCAATCATAAGGGAGAGGTTGTCTCTACCAAACCTCTTGCCCCACTGCTCCCCTCCCTCCATAGGAAAAGACTGAACTGGCACCAGAAAGGCTCTAGTTTGCAGAGATGGGCTGTGCTTCTGCCCTGTAACCTCCAAACCATGACTTTTCCTTCCCTTCTCACCTCCTTCATGGGTTTCAGCTGGAAGCAAGATGCTGCCAGTTCTTCCCACCTTGGCAGACACAAGGCAGTTGTCCTGGCTTGCAGGAAACATGGAGGGGAAAAAGTGAGCAGAAGAGTGGGACAGAACAAGGGAAGGTTACATTTGACATGAGTGAGAAACAACTCAAGCTCTCTGACACAGTGGAGGTTAGAGAAGCAGACATCACCCCAGAGAAGAGCACCATTATGAAGGGACAAGAGCATGTAGCAAGAGCTGCGCTTGCAGGGCAGGGGTGGGCAAAGGGGCACAGTCCAGAGGGTCATCCCCTGCCCACGGAGGGATGGCTCTGGCTTTACACTTCCAGGGCATGGCACAGAGGTGTCCCCTTCTGGTCAAATCTATCTGCTGCCTCTCTGATGCCTGGACGGTAAAGCCAAAAGTCCCCCTTGTCTGCAGAGACACCAAACTCCTTTAGGCTTTAATAAAGGCAGCTGGGTTAGGGCTTTATCAGCAATGGGGTCAGCACTCTCTTCTCCACAACGGGAAGATCCTTGCCCTGAACTCCCTTTGCCTTGGCTGCAGCAGGCAGTTTAGGGTAAATTCATCTTTCTTTGCTAAAGGGGAAAAAAATTAAAAAAATCCTTCTCTTGTTCTCCATCCACGAGTGGTGACAGCAGACAGCTCCAGGAGAGTCTCTAGCAATGGTACCAGGGCTGGGCCAACTTCCTTTTCTCTCTAGGTAGCCTCCTGCTACTCATGGAGCGACCTACATGGATTTCCTCTTTCCAGGAGCATGAAGGCCTTTGCTCATCCCTAGGCAATACTGGGACACTGGAGTAAGTCCCTCCTCTTCTCTGGCTGGTTTTGATGGGCTTGGCCCTAGAGCGAACCGGTTGTGGATGAGCAGAGAGAGAAAAGTGCATGAAGAGGTGTCCATTGATGGGAAGCTCTCCTTCTGGTCACGCTCAGCATGATGATGGATGCGAGGGAGGAAGAGGAGGGGAGTCAGCGGCGAAGGCAGAGTTAAGGCAGGAGACCTGGTGTCAGGTGGCTGCAGTGTTAAAGCCTCGGGGTTAGAGAAAAGAAGGGCATTTGGTCTGACTGGGCTTCACTCGGTAGGCTAGAACTTGGTGCCTCGGCCCATCAGCTTGAGGACGGCAAAGTTGTACGTGGCGGCGATGATGAAGGTGAGCTGTGGGCGGGAAGAGAGTGAGCGAGAAGGGAAGAGGAGAAACAAAGTTCCTACAGATGAGGAGGGCAAGGAGAGTGGGACTCCTTGCTGAGGTATGCCTGAAGTGGCATCTCCCAGCCCAGCACCCCAAAAGGGCAGTTGCCCCACAGAGCCCCATGGCTGCACTGCACTAGCAGGACACTGCAGTGTCTAATCACTGGCATAAAGTGAGTCCCTTGCCAGGGCAAGGCAAGGGACTCAATGCATGGGCAGCACAACTTTTCCCTGGTGGTCTCCTGAAGCTTCTCCAGATCCCCTCCAGCACCCACCTCTACCTTCTTATGGCCTGAGTTCACCATCTGCACTTATGTGCCAGAAAATGCCACGAGCACAGGTTCTGTCACATCCATGCCCACCACCTCCGTTGTCCTCTGCCCCCACTTCCTCGCAGGGTGTAGAACTGCCGGGCAGAGGGAGCACCAACTCACCAGTGACACCAGTGTGGCGGCTGCCCCGACGAAGGCAGCAATGAAGAGGTGGAAAGTCATCTGGAACTGCAAGGGAAAAGGGGGTTGAGCACCTAGGCTCCTGCATGCCAGCTGGGGAGGCTATTGCCAAGGCTGAGGGGAGCACATGCGAGGTGACAGGGGTTGCTCACCTCACTGGTCTTGCAGATGGAGAGCAGGTTGGAGCCGCACACTTTGCCAGGGAAAGCATTCCAGGGCAGAACACCTGGTGAGACACAGGGAGCTGGGTGAGCCAGCCACAGACTGCCTGCCAGGCCAGCTCAGCCTCTCACAGCCACGTGTATCACACACACAGCAGCAGTTCAGGGCTCTTCAGCACTTGCCCCTACTTTATCCCAGCCTTATCTGCTTGGGCCCCCTCATCCATTCCCTCTCATCTGTCCTGAGTCCTGACTTCTGGGCATTGAATCTGGCACTCACCATACATCCTGGCATCTGCACACAGGGTGCCAATGCTGGCCGAGGTCTTGCTGGGGTTGGCAATGGACTGGCAGGTGGTCCAAGTGTTAAAGTAGATGTAGACGGGCACGGCAGAGCAGGCGAAGACCAGGAGCCAGATGATGGTCAGGACATAGGTAATGCCCACAAACTGCAAGGGGCAGGACAAGCCAGGGCAGAGCCATGGTCACCTAATGGCCAGGGACATGGACAGGGGAGCGCGAGGGTCCCCAGGCAGGAGAGGATGTGGGGCAGGCACGGGATTGAGATGTGCCTGGCTCCCCACCACCCACCAAAGCCAGCATATCCCCAAGGAGCCAGCACAGAGCACGAGTCCAAGCTGGGTGCCTGTGTGGCTCACAGGGCCAGCACCAGCTTTGTGACCAGCTACATGTGCATGGGAATGACCAGTGGTGGCAGTAGGATGGCTGCCATGTTCCACGTGGGGAGGGATAACCCTGACCATGACCAAGCAGGGTTTGGTCTCTGCGTGAGGGCAGCTGCCAAACCTGCCTTGGCAAGCAAATGCAGCTCTCTTGTCCTCCCACTGGGGTGCCACCCCAAGAGTCCCCTGAGAGAACCGCAGCCACCCCCCACTGCTCCCCCTGGCCACAGGCTCCCTTTGTTAGCACTTTGTCATGGCTCCCAAGCACAGCAGGGAGGACAACCCTGCGAGCAGCAGGCACTGAAGAGCCTCGGGCTGCCAGCGCTGCGGGGATGCTGATGGATCTCCATGCTCCAACATGAAGCAGTTTTGTTAAACATGGCCATTTGGGCTGCTTTGGTCTCCAGGGGCCACGGCAGGCCTGGGGGAGGGCGTCTGGGCTGCGCTTCCCTTTGGGACACCCCAAAACCCGGACGGCCACAGTCTCCTGCCCTTCATCCACACCGAGCGTGATGACCCCAGTGCGGGCGCGCGAAGGGGTGCCAAACCCCGGTTAAGATCACCTTGTCAGGATGTCCTAGCCACTTTCCCAAACACTGACACACTCGCTGCAACGAGTGAGCTCGCTGGGGGCCTCGCGCTCCCCTCCCTTTCGGGCCCCCAGTTACCGTTGCGCTGAGGCCCTTGCCGCAGATGGTGGTCCTGTAGTCCCCGAAGATTTGCCGGACGGCGCCGGTGGTATAGAAGCCTTCAGCTAGCAGCAGGGCTCCGTAGAGGAAGAAGAAGGAGGCCGTGCCATAGATGACATACTGAAAAGCATGGATGCTGCCGGGAAGAGGAGCGGGCAGGGATGCTCAGATGCTGCGGCAGTGCCAGGGAGCTCAGCCCCATGTGTCACGTGGCCAGGGGCAGCCTGGCTGCGGTGACTTATCCTCCCCATACCACCTTGGAGGGCCAAAATAGAAGGTGAAGCCATGAGAGGAGCGAGCAGGGGCAAAGCCATGGCAAGTAAGGCTGTGAGCTGCTGCCAGCTTCCCTGTGCCCTCTATACCTACCTGGTGCAGAGGTCTAACACCAGACAGGGTCAGATCAAAACAGGCATGACATGAAAACAAGCAGCCATGCAGTCGCAGCACCGCACGTGGCAGATGCAGCTGGGGTTCTCTGTGGTGCCAAGGTGAGGGCACTGACCCGGCCAGCCTGGCCAGACACCACCAGGCACAGAGCAAGACAGAGATGCCATGGGCCCTGGTGTGAAGACAATGCACCACAGCAGAGTACTTACACGTCGATGAGATACTCGTAGTCCTGGTAGTTTTTGGAGAAGTAGGTCTCAATGAGCTGCTCTGTGCCTGTGAGGGCTTCATGCCCACAGCCACAAAACAGTGCTACCCCAAAGAAGCACAAGCCAGTGGCAACCAGTGAAGCAAAGGGTGCCCCGATGAGACATCTGGCACAGCACTCAAGCAAACCTAGGGAGAAGAGAGGTGATGTGGAATAGGAGCACCAGGACTGGGAGCACACAGAGCCTGAGGCTCAGGAGCAGGCAAGCATGGAGGAAGGTGCTGGGCAGGAGGAGCGGAGCAGGTGGAGGGTAAGCCCAGAAGTGATTTGTTGCAATGCTAGAGAGGCTCTCTAAAAGCAGGCAGACAGAATTGCACCCAAGTGCCCAGGGATACGGGGCAATAGCAGTGTGGGACAGCAGGGTTGTGAGGCAGCCCCTGGGTGTGAGGCAGATGGGGAGCCGAGGCGAGGCAGCCGTGCCAAGCCATGCGAGACACGATGGAAATACAGGGCGATGTAGCGTAACGCCAGTGGGATCTGGCAAACAAGCTGCTAATGGGTTCCCTGCTGCCGGCACAGCCCAGCTGTGGGCAACAGCAATGCCAGCTGCCTGCATTTTAATTTTGCCATCAGAGGTGGAGGGCAAAGCAGCATCTCCACAAAGACAAACCCCAGCGGAGACCCAGCAACACTCTTGGGGCAGTGCGGGAGGAGCTGGCACACACCCTGAGCACCCCAGGCTTCCAGGGGGCACGCTGGGGTGCACTCCTCTCCTGGCTGCCCAGGTTGCAGCAGTCCCATTATGTGGGCAGCTGTGCTTATGGAGTAGAGCCACATTAGTGGCCTGAACTTTAGTGTCCGTGTTAAAGACTGAGTCCTCCAGGACAGGTATTTGGCATGAGGCCATGTGTACCTGTTTGTGGGTAGGGAAAGTGAGGGCATGTGCCAGTGTGCTGCTTGGATTGCCTAAAAGCTGGACCACCTGCTCCTTCTGCATGTCAGGGCTCCAACATGCAGGATCATTAGCTCAGGTTGCTGATGGGTGGGGAGGTACTCAGCCAGCTGCTCTCCTGCTTAATTTGGGGGCAAGCAGGCAGGTGGGTTTGCATGCACTGGCATCTGGCTGCAGAGCATCAGTTTAGTGCCAGTAAAACTGCAATAACCTGCTGCCTTGGCTGCAACAGCCCTGCACAGCAAAGCTGCTCCCCTTCCCCAAGCCCTGGCATCCTGCTCTGGGCACAGCGCTTGCCTGGGCACATCCCATCTGGGCATAGCATTTGTGCCTCGAATGCCAAAGAGGCACCCGTGGGAAGTGTTCCCAAACCCACACTCCCTCCGCAGATCCCACAGTGCTTATCTCCTCCTTCAAGGGACAAGAAAGCCGTGGGGTCTTGGCCAGCAGTGCCCTCCCCTCCACACTGGGAGCAAGGTCGTGGTGGCACCGAGGACAATGGGGAATTGTCCTGGCACTGACGGCCCGGCTGCTACCCAGTGCTGAGAGCAAACAGGGAACAAAGGCAGCGCTATAGGAGAGCACGGAGCCCCCTCCCGCTTGTTTGCCTTGGACATAGCAGGTCCAGGAGAAGTCCTGCTCCTCCTGGCCAGTGCTATTCCCTGAACCTCGCTGGGCCCCATGGGGATGGCCCTGGGCACCCAGTGGAGTGCTGGACTAAATGCCTTTCTTTAATAAAACAAATGTTTTTGTCACCTGGGACGTGGCCTGGCAGGTTCCAGGGTCTGGGGCATGATGGGTGGCCCCATTCCTGCAGCAGGGGGGTGTAATTAAGGTCCTGCTGGGGAGCAGCAGGGCCTGGCGGTCTCCTGCCACAGCTCCATCCCCTCGGGGCTGGGGAAGCCTGGGAGGGGATGGGAGGAGAGAAAGAGCCCTTACGCCATACTCCTGGGCCTCGTAGGCTGCAGGCAGGAGGAGGAAGGGTGCCAGCCCCCTACAGCACCCTTGAGAACAGAACACCCCTGATGCCCTGGGGGTGTGCAGGTAAAGTATTGGCTCTGTTGTATCAATAGGGAAGCAGGGGCACAAGCTGCACCTCCGTTCTTCTGTGGCTGCTGGCATATAAGTGGCAGGAGCTGTGGCAGGTCTCATGCCCCTGCTGGACCTTCTAGTCCTTGCCAGTCCTGGGCAAGAGCTCTCATGTCTCCATCCTCTGTGGAGACAACTGAGGTGGGACTAGCTGTGGGGATGTCTATCCCCACAGACCCACATAAGCACCTGAGGACAGCAAGCTGCTTTGGGAAAGAAAACACCAGCCCTGCCATGCTGAGGCATCTTCCTCTGACAGTTCCCATGGCTGCCATGGCCATACTGTGGCCAGTGGGACCTGACTGGTGCCAGAGGAGAGTTTCAGGGTGCTCTGATCTGGGATAAGGTCCCCAGAGCCACTAGTGACAGCTTTCTAAGCACCCATCACCCTCACCCCATACTCACCCATGACGCTGGACTTCGTGAGCTCCCCCGACCGCCTGCTCAGCTGCTTTGGTGCTGTCTGCAGGAGCCCTCTCCTGCCTGGCACTCCCTCGCCCTGTATTTCCCCCTCTGGGTGCCTGTCCCGCTCTCCAGCAAAGAAAAGGGCTCTCTGAGTGACAGCCACCCCCCTTAAAGGGACAGGACCCCGCCCCTCCCCTCTGGCCCCACCAGCAGCACCCCTTGGCTGCCAGCTCCTGGGTGCCTGGTGGCTGTGTGGGCAGAACCGTCTCACGGCCCCACTCAGGGCTTCTGGGGGGAAAGGCTCTCCCAAAAGAAAGAGAACTGCTTTGTTTGCTTTGTTGGGGTGGAGGTTCATGGGGTGTCCCCTCGTTGGTGACCCTGGGGACACCCTGGGCCCAGCTGGGCTGTGTTTGCCCCTGTCTGCCCACTGTGACAGTGAGGGATACCAGCCCCACAGGACAGCAGTGATGCCCCTCTGTCACTTCCCTAACTGCCCAGCACCTATGACCAGAGAACGGGGGTCCCCCATCCCAGGGACCTGCTTTCAGCCTCGGGGGCTCCAAAGTGGGAGTTTTTTGGTGGAAGTCCTACAGCTGCCTTCCTTGGCCCCTTGGCTCTCATGAGGGAAAGGTGGTCAGGTGGGCACAGCCACTGGATCCCCAGATGAGAAGTATGGCTCCACGGCTGCACAGATGGAGCCGAGCTCCCTTGGGTGCCCCATATTCCATCGCTGCTACAGCTCCCCTGGGCGCTGCAGCTGCACAGCCAGTACAGGGCCATGGAAGCCTGCAGAGGGCAACCGACCCCTTCCCGGCAGGCACAGGGTGGACAAAGCCTCACTGTGTCACTCAATGCCCTGCTTTGTGCCAGGCAGTGAGGTGGCAGGGCCTGGCTGTCCCTGAAGCTGGGGATGCTGGCAGGCTAGGGGGTTTGTGGGCTGTGGCAGACCAGGGGCAGGGTGGGCTACCTTGTGGGGACTCCTTCCCATCCCTCACTCACCCGAAAAGCCATCCCTTGGCTCACCTGCAGGTGTGTTGGGAAAAGCATCACTATAGCAACTGTACAAATGCTGCCAGGGCTTCATGGTGGCCAGCTACACCCCACATCAGTGGGACCCAGCTGCTGCCCCCCTGGCACTTCTTCCTACCTTTGTTTCCTACTGTAAGGCAGAGTGGCAGAGGGCTGCCCAGTGCCCCCAGCCAGCTGTGTAACGGAAAGAGTTGGGAAGGGACAACAGAGCAGGGACCCTTTGCCTTCACTGTGGACAGTATCCTTGGGCACCTTTCTTTCCCATCTGCGTGTCACCGAGGTGGTCTGGCAGTGATGTCACCCAAGCAGAGTCACTTTATAATGGCCATGGGAGGGTGACAGCCTTGAAACATCCCTTTGGAAGTAACCCATGACCCTTATGGCCACTAGAAATCAACAGAGCCCAGCCTGCACCCCAGGGCAGTGAAGAGAGACCCCTGGACACCAGGAGGGAAAAAAATGTGACACAAATAAACCCTGTAAATATAGCATATAAAAATATAACATAATATAACATCACATGATAGGTAGGTACATAGATATGACATGGAGGGGGAAATATAAGCCCTTCTTTTTCTTTCCATAGAAATTCCAATCTTGCCAAGTCTGCAATTTCTAACCACCCTGAGGGGGAGCTTTACCTCACCAGGGAGGAGGATAACCAGGAGAGACTGATTTCTGCACCAAGTGCCTGAAAAGTCTTGGTGATCAGGCAGTTTGTCAGCAAAGGTTTCTCTCCTGGGCTGGCATCTCCTCAGCACTGCAGCTAGCATCACCCTCTGGCAGTAGGGACCAGTCTGTCCCCCAGTAGTTCTCCTGTGGGTCCTTCAGAATGCAGCTGCAAAACAGGGAGTTGAGAAAAAGGGGGGAAATCCTCTCCCTGGATTTCTGAGGCTTGTGGGAGAAGAAAGCATGCAGGAAAGCAGTTGGAGATGCCTCTCCTTTGCTAGTCCAGCATGCAGCTTGCACTGAGCAGCTGGGTGGGTAGCCAAAGCTCACCCCAAAACACTGCACTGAGGAGGGCAGAGGCCCAGGGGTATGTGTGTGTGGCTGTGGAAAGGCTTAATGAGACTTTCTTGCATCCCCTTATTTTTCCATCTCAATTGGAGAGGTCATGGGAACATCTCCTGAAAATCCTCAGTGAGTAACTGCAGGCTTGGAGCAATCCTGCAGCTCAGCCTCTTCTCGGGTGAGGCCCTGAGGGCAGCCTTGTGGCTGCAGGGAGCCTGCCAGCCCATATACAAGTTTTCTTGTCTGCTCATCCCTACTCATCCCTGCCAGAGGAAATGCTGCTAGCTCTCAGGAGGAGAAGGGGAGATGCCCTCCTGTTTGCCAGCCAGGAGAGGGCCATGCCAGGCTGGTAAAAATAAACATCTTTATAAATCAGTCTGGATCACCTTGCGATTTGTTGTGACTCTTGGGACAATTATGCCTCAGATCACCCCTCCATGAGGACAATGAAGGGTTTAGCTACCTGTGCTCATTAACAGAGCCTTGGAACTGCCATACTGGACTTGAGAAGGCCACCCACCTCTTTCTCAGCCACCCACATCTTCCTCAGCCATCCACCATCTGCACAAAGACACTAGAACGGGCTGCACCAAAATGAAGTATTTGGAGGCAAACAGCTGTGTGCATCTCTGGATACAGCTCCACGGTAAGGCCTCTCTGGGGTGCTTATGGGGTCTTCAGTCCTTGGTGCTTCACACCTGCAACTCAGACTCAGGTTTTCCCTAGACCATGGGGAAGGCAAATTTGGGGCTGGGGTGGCAAGCAGGTGACAGCAGGGGCAAAGGCAGAGCCACAGGGGCATTGCTGACCTCCACTGCTCCACCACATTAGCACAAAGAAGCGAGATGGGGAAGCAAGCAGGAACATATGGGGCAGAGGACCAGAGCCTCCTCCCTGTCCTCATCCCCATATGCAGCCGCCTCACCCGTAATCACTGCAGACAGCCTGTCACACTTGCTCCCATCATGCTGATGCCATGGGACAGCCTTCTGCTTGCCCTGCTCCCCCCTGACACACACCATGCACACTGGGCAAGCAGGCAGCCCTCCCCAGGGTGAGCTCAGAGGCAGCAGAGAGGCCAGGCACAGTGGGGGCCACCTGGGAGGTTTTCTGGTCTCTACGAATTGCCACAACCCTGTAGTTTCAGGGAGGACTTTTTCACACACACCTCCTAACTGATTATGCCCCCACAGGCTCATTTTCTGCACTGCCCTGGGTACAGGGCTGCATTTTAAGAGGTGCATGGTGGCTAAAATTACACACTTCAGAGAGTGCCAACACAGAAAGCCCCTCCACTGTGCACCCCCAAAACGCAGGCACAGCCCTGGCACACCCAAGAGGAGCCAGCAATGGCACACGCAGTGCCTTTCTCCATTATACATGGGGCAGCAGCAGAAATGCCAGTGTATCTTGTCACAGCTGAGAACCTTGCTGCTATTTTTAGGCAGCCACTTCTCTGGCCAGGCTGAATCTCTTGTTACCTGCTGCCGATTTTAACTGTCCTTACTCACCACCTCGCTGCCTCGGCTCACCCATCAGCCAGGAAAAACCACCCCAGCCAGAGGACTTGAGGTGTGTCCTGCTGTGCACTGCCCCAGGGCAGTCCTGTGGCCAGGGCAAGCCAGGCAGCTGCCCATAGCACCCAAGGATGCCATGGGATGTTCCTGCTATGCCAAGAAGCCTCATCCAAGCGGATAGAAGGCAGCAACTGTGGGAAGGTCACAGCGGCACTGGCAGCATCTGTCCAGCTGCCTCTTCCTGCGGTGCCAAGGACGCCCGTGGAGCCATCCCTGCTGCCCGCTGCCCAGGCCTGGCTGCACTCACTGTCCTATTTGTATTCCTGGGTTGCTGCAAAATGTGCTAATAAAAATTACATTAAAAAAAGAAATTGGCAGAGGCTGTCAGAGGACAATGGAGGCACATTGAAGAACAGATGGACAGGCCGGTGTTGTGGGATGACGGAGGAAGGGCAGGGGTTGTTCAGGAGAGGAGTAAGATAGAATCATGCTGCCAGGCTCAGCCAAGGGCTGGGCAATAGGTACCAGCCTTGGGCATGGAGGTCAGTAGCAGTGAGACCCCACATCCTGAGTCCCCCTCCCTTGAAATGCTCCAAGGGTCTCAAGAGCCCCCCCCCCAGCATGCAGGGCTGCAGGCAGTGAAACAAAGCCCGGCAGGATAACCAGGGGCAGAGCCCTTCTCCCAGGCACCAGCACCCATTTTCTGCCTGCATCATCTGTCAGACTTTATCTGGAACCACAGAGGTGCCAAGAAAGTGAGATGATACCCAAACTGAGTTCACCTTCCCACCTAGTCACCCTTCAGAGAAGATGAGCAGTTACCCATGTCTCCTTTGTGGTGTGCCTGGCTGATGTTTTCCCCTGCAAGAGCCTGATTTCTTTTAAATATTAAGTTTTAAAGTTGGGAAGGTCTCTTGTCCAGCCATGCACCATGCCTGGCCTGGCTGGTATGGTAGGAGCCACTAGCCTGGGGGGCAGAGGAGGCCACCAGCCCCACTGCTGTGCTCAGGGCAAGATGTCCAGCACCTCAGAGGCAATGTGTGCGCAAACTCTGCTGCCACCCTGCTGTCCTCACATCTGTCACAGGCTGTGAAGGCCAGGGTGGCAGGGTCACACAGTGCAGGGGAATCAGGGATGCAGGCAGCCCAACTCAGGACTCAACTGGCGTGAGAGGCAGCCCAGGTACTCTTTGCTGCTCCTTTTACCCACACAGTAGCTCTGTTACTCTCTGCAGAAACTGGCCTGCTGAGCCAAACTGCTTTCCTAGTCTGGTTTCTAATTTCCTCTCCCCAAACTCTCACCAAGCTCCTTGCTCAGCGTAGCCAATCCCCTGAGTTAATTACATGCTTGGGGAAAAGGTGATTTATTCCCTCCACCCCCATGTCTGATTTTCCAGCAGATTTGCCTTTCACATCCACTGCTTTTCTCCTTGATTCTCTCCCTAAAGGAGCACAAAGAAACGCTTCACACTGATGTTCTCTGGGCTGTTCATTAGTCTCTTGCTCTGCTGTTCTTGGGGCCATACTCTTGAACTCTTCTCATTTACCTTGCAGAAAATCCTGAAGGGGAAAGACAAATATTGTTCTGCCCTCTTGGAACTGATGGTCCAAGAAGATGCTGAAGAGCAGATGCAGCCCAGGATCATTGTTTCTATTTGTACCTGCAAAGCTGGAGCAGGCTCAGTAAAGAGAGAGTGCAGGCAGCACTGGGGACAGGCTCAGCTGTGGGGCAGCCCCATTCTTGCTGCTCATGGGACACATTTTGAAGTGCTCAGGTGAATTCATGGGCCTCCAAAGAGAGAACTTGTCTCACACTCTCCCTGAGCCCAGAGGAAGGAGACTGATGTTGAGGGAGGTCCTGGGTTAGCCAGGATAGTCATTGGGAAGCAGAGGTTGTGCCCACAACGTTTTGCCTTGGATTTCTATTGGGAATGGGAGCTTTTCTCCTGCATTTCCCTCCAGAGCCTGGGAAATTGCTTCTCTTCCTGCATGCCTCCATGCTAGCCATGGCCCCAGCTTGCCCATGTGTGCCAGGGGTGATGCTCCTTCCACAGACAAGGGGACAGGCTCTGTCCCGGGTGCTCCAAGCCCTGACCCTGGGCTGGCAAGGCCCTTCTCACAGCCAGCAGGTGCCAGCTGTGGCTGGCAAGTGAGACAAGCAAGTGGGCATTAGGAAGGTAACAGCTGGGATGAGCAGCAAAGGGACAGCAGTGAGAGCCCCAGGGTGGCATTACTGTCACAGCACCTGTCACAGCACCTTGTGGCCGAGCCACAGAGAGCATGCTCTACTGCTTCCTGGAGAGCAAACCCAACGGCGGGAAGGAGAGGTGGGTGTGAGAGATGTAAATATTTCCAACCCAGCACCCACTGCCTCTTCCCAGAGTTGCAGACGCAGGCAGCTCTCAGAGAGCTGGCTGGAGAGCAGCAGCCACACAACAACCCTCCTGCATCCCCCCTGCAGCTGAGCCAAGCAAAACCGAGACATGACCACCACGCAGGCTCCCTTCTCGAGGTGGCTCTGGGGACAGGGGTCTCATTTGCTTCTCCAGTCGTTACTGCCACTGTGCAGCCCTTACATGCCAGCAGCTCACAGGGAGAATCAGCCTCGTTCTCTGGGGATGGCAAGGTGATGGCATGGGGACAGGTGAAATGCTTTTGCCAGGATGCCACTCACTGCAAAGATCCCCACACAGCCACCTCAGAGCCCGTAACGGCTTAGGAAGCAGTGAGTGGCGTCGGGGATTGAAACCAGGGGTCACCTGGGCTCCTTACACCACCATCCTCTGCAGCCACATCACCACCACCACCACCAGGGTAGCACCTAGCACCAGCCCTAGACACAGCTTTGCTGGCACAGTGACGCCCACCAACTTCACGGGATGCAAGTGCCATCATGGCAGCCCCACACCCCGGCTCCCACAACCACGGCTCCCGCAGGAAGCAGCTGCTGCCTGAGCCTCTGCTGTTTGCATCTGTGCAGCAGCAGGAGGATTTGCTGCCTAATTAAACAAATCCTTCATCTCCACCACGGTGTCCATGCCGGGGGGAAAGCAGTACAGGAGGGCTGCTTTCTTATTCTTTCTCTTCCCTGTGTGCTGCTGGATTTTGCAGATGGGTATTGCTCCATTTTCCAAACTTGTCCCTCTCGGGGGAGGGGTCTCCAGTGGGGAAAAAGATAAAAAAATTCCCATCCAATGAGGAGGAGGCAGGCAGGCTGCAGCTAACGCCACGCAGCGCTACCACACATTTTGCTCCTGGTGATCTCCTCCTGCTTTCATGCCTGGAGTCCGCTGGGGCCGAGGGCAGGACAGCTGCAGAGGCAAGAACAGCAAACAGAGCTACCCAAACCAGGCAAGCACTCCTGCTGCAGCCAGGGATGAGCATCGCCATGGCAACCATGGCCAAGGATGCACAGAGCTGGGTACCCTGAGCAGAGAGGAGACTGAGGTACCACACTGACCCTGTCCCACAACCTCCCACCACTACCCCAGCACTGGCTGAGGCATCAATTTTGTACGGCAGTTTCTCTTCTTCACAGGCTCTGGCAGGGAGTAAAGGTGTGGTGGGGAGCTAGAGGAAGCAGAGGTTAGAGCCTGGGGGTTATTGCAGTGTCAAAATAGAGTAGAATTTCCCCAGAGTAATTGGAAAGGCTGGGGGCAAGTGAAGCAGGCTTCAGGGCAGTGCTGTCACCCCAGCACCACTCCCCACCAGCAGTTCCCAATCCCATCCGATTGCCATTCTCACCAAAGCAGAGCCATTTCTGGGAGCATCTTCAGCCAAGAGAGAGCTCTGTTCCAATCAAAGCTTCCTCCCTGTAACTCCCCTCCTGCACCCCCAGCCTCAGGAGGAAACCAGTCTGTACTTGCAGGGCAATGTGGGGACAAGGCAGGCAGCAAAGGGGTGACATGTGGGAAAGCAGAAGGGACACAAAGCTGGGAAAGATCCAGGTCACCCTGGGAGAGTAAGGTGCCCACTGAGGGTATTGGAATCTGTGCCAGGCTTTGCTGCTGGCCCCAAGAGTCATGCTTGACACTTATCTAAATTAAATCTCCTCATCCATCATGCCCAGCTTGCCAAGGTCACAGGATCAGCCCGAACTGTTGCTCCAGTTTTCCCTCTGTCTGCAGTTCCCTCTACTTCTTTCTGCAAATGTGATCCGTGTAGCTTACTCCATCAGTCCTGGGAGGCACAAGGTCTGCAGCCCAAGGAGGAGAAAAGGTAAGTTAGGACCACCTAGACCATGTCTCCAGACCAAGGAGGGAGTTCTCTGCTCACATATGGTGAAGGGGATGTACGTGAAATATTTCCTTGAGAACCTGCCATAAAATATCAGGAACATGTTAGACACATGAGGACATGTTCCTGTTGGGTGAGGGCTGGTTTTGAAGGACAGGCACTGGACTCTCTTCTCTTTGATAGCTTTCAGGAGAGCAGCATCTGAAACCTGCATAGAGGTTGCCCAAGGGCAATGACCAACACAACAGAGCACAGAAGAGCTCCCCAAGGCAGTGCTGAGCTGCAGAATGCCTGTGGCCTGGCCCTCCTTCAGCTGCCTGGCTGGCTCCCATCCAGCAGAGCATCCAGCCTTGATGACTGCCACACTCTGCCCACATGGCCTCCATCACAGCTGTCCTCAGGACAGGATGACACACTCCGAGGCTGCACAGTGGCACAGGAGACTGAATCCCTGTGGATCACACTGAAAAGCCCCATCATGGAAGCAGACATGGGACCAGGGCCAGATCCTGCATTTCTCATTGCCCAGCTTTGAGCAGACTCTGTTAGCTGAGTGGTGCAAGAGCTGATCTGGCCCTCATGGCTAGGAGGAGGATGATGAAGTTGGATGAGGCTGGTCCAGACAGATCTTGTCATGCTGGGTCTGCCTCCAGTCCTGGGAGAGACTTGCCAACCCTGTCCCTTCAGCCACCTACCCATGGGTCTCAAACTCAGCTTCCCAGGACACATAGTGAGAGGTGAGATCCCTTGCCCCAGTGCTACCTGGGGGCACATTTCCTTAGCACATGCAGCAGCCCCACAGCCACACTGATGGACTGAGCTCCTTGGGCTTCACTGACCCTCACTGAGGAAATGAGCCCTACTGCAGCATCCCACTCCCATGCTGGTCCTGACATGAGCCAGATGCACCCTGAGGAGTACCCAGATGTGCCAGTGTGACCATTCAAGATCAGCAAAGGACACAGTGTTGGGCTGAAGCACAGTTCAGAGGTCACTGAGGACACTCTCTCCCCACAGACTGCTTTTGGGCACTTCTGGCTGAGTGGTTCCATCTGGCAAAGCCCCGGAGAGAGGTGCTAGGTCACCTCGGAGTGGGAGGAGAGAAGAGGCGACCTCTGTGCCTGGCTGCTCAGGGAGCACAAGGGCCAGCCACATGGCCACTGCAGGGCAACCCATCCCCAGCAGCCAGCTGCCCTCGGCAGCACGGAGCATCCCTCTGCAAGCTGCTGCATGCAGCACCCGCACCACACCACCAGCAGGGGTATTTTTAGCCTGGAAACGTGCCACAAAATCACAGAGAGACATTTGCTGGAGTTGGGACCAATGTCTTGGTTCACCTTGCAATCTCCTCTGGATCACCCTGCCTGGCTTGGCAAGGCACCACCGTATAAGCACCAAGCACCCCTACCATCCTGTGCCCTCCTCCCAAGCTGTGGTGCCCTAGGAGCAGCCCCAAACCCCCTGGCATTCCATGACCTCCCTGGGCCACTGGCAGAGAAGTCCTGCCCCGTCCTGCTGGTAACTACACCCAAACCAAACCCCCACTTGCCCTGCTAAGACACGGTGGAGATTGGTCTCTCTCCCTGTGCTCTGGTGCCAGCACAGCCCCAGCTTCCCCAGCAGAGCACCATCACAAGTTATTCAGCTCTTAGACATGCATATGTTGCCCTGAGATGATTTTTGCTCCTGCTGAGGAAGGAAAGCACCCTCAGCCCATTGTACAGCTTCTCTGGGGAAAAGATGGAGACCAACATGACGTTAAGGAACCATATGAATGTGCCTTTAAATGAGAATGAAGCTGGACACACATCAAACAGCCAGGGAGAGCCGCAGGCTAACAGCATTGCACAGCCACCCTCGAGAGTGAGTTTTCCCCAGCATTAATTTTGCACTCAATTAGGCACCTCCAAATGTTTGCTGCAGGGGAGCCTTTGACCACCCATCCTGGGGCAGAGGGACTGTCCTCTCTCTTAATGCAGGCAGGCAGGGTTTTCATGTTTGTTTTGCTGCTTTCCTTAGAAACGGTGACAAGGCTGCATCTGTGTTCCCTTGCTTTGGTTGAAGGATTTTAAAATGGACCTAAAGTGAAGGCACAGAGGGCTTCAGTCTTCCACAAGGAGCATTTTGGTCCCCAGTGCTCGTCACACACTTAGGCAGTCAGTACAGAGCAGAAGCACACGGTGGCCCTTGCATGCTGGCTGGCTGGCAGAGCCCTCTGAGCTCAGTGCCCCCATTTCACACTTTGGCTTCTGCAAAAAAAAAACAAAACATCCCACTCCTGGGGCAAAAAAGAAGCTGAGCTGGTGGAGCCTTGGGAAAGGGGAAGGAAGGCAGGAGCGAATTAGGAGACATGGGATGAAGATGTCTGCCGTGTGGTGCACTCTGATTAAAGTAAGACTCTCCTAGAGTGTTCACCTCTGATTAATCACACAGTGGTCTTTAGTGGGAGGCTGATGGTATCTCACTGGGCTATGGCTATGAGATGCAGAGCGTGTAATGAGCCCCCAAACAGGAGCTGCCTCTAAGCTGCTACCAACCCCCACCCCTGGAGACCTCACCTGACAAGCCTGCTGGAGGGCAGCTGAAATAAGTTGCTTAAAGCCCACCATAAATCTATGACTGCCTGAAGCATCCACTCCTGCAGATTTTCCTGGCTGTAGAGCAAAGGCAAAGCTTGGTGGTGACTGAAAGACAGACCAAGGAACAGCATGAGCAGCAACATTCCATTCCCCAGGCCCCCACACAGGGCTGATGGCAGGGGAGCCCAGAGGGGCTTTGTGGCCCCCTAAGAAGACCAAAGTGCACTCATTCACCTGCTGCCCTCCCTCCCAACACTAACATCACGAAACTTAGCTTGCAGTTCTTCATCTTGAGATTGAGTTTAAGCACCTCTTAGCCTTCCTCTGGAAAAAAAAAAAACAAAAAAAAAAAAAACCAAATAAACAACCAAACAAAAAACAACCAACCAAAACCAAATGCAAACAAACAAAACAAATACCAAACCCCACAACCCAAAACCCAAACAAACAAACAAAAAACAACAAACAAACCAAAACAAAAACCAAGCCTGTTTTCAAACCCTTCAGAATTATGGTGTTTGCAAGTGTGCCATGAGGTTTATCAAGTGGGATTAAATGTACAGATGTGGCAATGTACAGATGTGGGTCTTAGCAGCAAAGAGTGGTCAAGACCTAGGCACTGTAGACTGGCACAGACCTCCTCCAGGTTCTGCATTCAGGCAGATCGGTGGTACCTAAGTCTCCATCCCCAAGAGAGCAGTCTGATATGGGTTCAGATAGTGGAGGGAAAGGGAATCAAAGATAGTGCACTTTCCCTTCTCATCTTCGTAACCCCAGCCCCTGCTGCCTGCATCTCTCCTATTAGCAGAGCCTGGCACCATGATGGGGATGGCTTTGGGGCAGAGACAAAGGGATCTCCAGAAAGGGCCATGCCAATGCCGGCCCTGGGGACTGCACTGGACAGGCAGCTGCTGCCCACAAACCAGGTCATAGTGTGGTCCTTGCCCTCTCTGGGCCTCCTGGCCCTGGGGAGAGTAGCTGCAGGGCAGGCTGTCAGTGGATGCCTGTCTCCACGAGCTCTTCACTAGCAGCTGCCTGCCGGCTGGCATCTTTGCTCCTCACAGAAAAACACCTCATGCTCTGATTTGAGGAGCGTGGGGGAGAAATCTGTTCTTGTCACTCCCAAAAATCCCCTGGCCAGGATGCAGTACATTGCCTGGGGTCCCTCAGGGAATGGTTGGGCTCTGCTTTTGCAGCTCTTCCTCCACCCCCTTGACCCAGCTGGCAACAAATCAGCGCTGCCTTCGCCTTCCCGATGGGATGCTCCCTGCCTTCATTTTCTCAGTTTATTTTCAGCTCCTCATAGTGCTGGCTGCCTGCAGAGCTTCAAGGCAGGCAGGGGGGGCTATGATTGTACCGACCCCGGCAGCTCTGCCTGCCAGGTATCTGTGTTGCCACATTGCCTTCACCAGCCTCTCCAAGGGCCTTGATAGCTTGGCCCCGGTGCCCTGCTGACCACAGCATGTACAGCCAAGGCTTGTAGATGGCTGAGAGCTTATGCTCATGGCCACCTGTAGAACCAGCTCTGCAGTGACCCCAACCATTCCCAGACCCGTTGGCAGAGGCAGACACAGATACAGGCATGGATGGAGGCACCTACAAGGGTGCCTCAGTTTCCCTGGAGTGCAGAGAGGATGTGGTTGGCTCCTCTCCTCCCGACAGTGTCAGATCCACTTAGGTCAGACAATCTCTGGAAGAGAAGCTGTCACCCAGCGTGGGTTTACTGTGTGCCCCGGGGCTCCAGATCCTGCCCAGTGCCTCCCAGCACGGTGGCCCCATAAACATTAATGGCAACGGTAATCAGAGGAGACTTCTCCCAGCTCCTGGTGCTGAGAGAGATGATGAGCGGGGACGAGGACTTCTGCACATTGCCTTGCAGATAAGTGCCCGCTGCCTACAGTCCCCTGTCCTCTCCACTGTGCTGGCTAAGGCTCCCGGGCTCGGCTGCACACAGCCGGCCCTCACTCATGCTGCCTCCCTACAGCAGATTCAGTGGGGAGCTCTCGAAATCCTGCTCTGGCTTTCTGCTCAGGAGAAGCCATTGCAGACCCCAGCCCCTCGATACGGCCTGAGGAGAACAGGCACAGGGGGGCTCTTCCTCTTCCGCTGAGATCCTGCTCTACGAACCCCTGCAGCAATGGCTTTGTGGCTCCTAGCCACTATCAAACTGCAAATAAAGGAGATGAGTTGGCCACAGTAGGATGAATGGAAACCTGAACAACATATCCGCCGGGAATCATTTATTCTGTGCTTTTCTCTTTTTTTAATACTATTCACTTCCTTGCAAATTAATCACAGATTGCCTAGGACCAGATGTGACTGCGGCTTGGCAGCATGGTCTCAGGGGACTGAGCAGAGGCAGCCGAGCAACCCGAGGCTGAGCTCTGCTTATGTTAGCCCTGGCTAACAAGCAGCTCTCATCGCTCTTGCCTCAGTTTCCCTCTCCCTAGCAGGCACTGCAGCTCCCCATACAGCTCAGCCGTACCGGTCCATCCTGCTTTCTCCGAGGACCTTATCTGCCGCCTAGGGACAGGATCTTCCACCCTTCCGCTGAGCCTCTGGCAAGGACGAGCACAGGGCTCCCAGCAGCAGGGCTGACCCCACCTGGGTCTGTGCCCCTGCTTGCCTGCGGGCGGGCCCTGAGCTGCGGCCCCGGGGCAGGCACCGCTGGGACAGACAGACAGGCAGTATCACCAGGGCACCCCCCAGCTCCTGCGCAGCCCTCCATCCCAGTACGTCCCTCGTCCGCGGAGCACTCCTCAGCTCTGCTCATCCTCTAATCTCAGCACTCCGTCAGACCCGCAGACTCCAAACCCCCACGCATCTCTCGGTCCCAGCGCTCCATCTCTTCCGTCAGCCCCGGCGCCCCCCGACCCCTCGCACACCCTGCAGGGAGCAGCCTCCCTCCCCAGCACCGGGGCAGGGCCCTGTCGCCCCTCGCCGAGAAGCCCCCACGGAGGACGTGGGCTTCGGGACAGCCCCGACGGGGTGGCAGAGGTCCCCGAGACGACGGGGAGGAGGCGGGGAGCTCCCCGCCGCCGTGCCCGCCTCCTCCCCACCGCGACAGGCGAGGCTCCGCCCGGCTCCCGGGGCCCGCAGCCGGCCGGCGCCCACCCCGCGGCGAGCTCTCGCTCGCCCGGACTATGAGGAGCAGGACCGGGCGGGGGGCGGCGGCA